>WNNJ02003366.1:0-86339 GCA_012934845.2 Pomphorhynchus laevis | reverse complement strand
TTATAAATAAATAAAATTAAATACTAATGTTGAAATAATTAATAAAATAAAAAATAATAATGATTTTAAAATTGCCTCAAACATTTCCGTTATCTAATCGAAATATAATTTACTTTTAGTGAAAAGAGTAGTACTGCATTTGTTCATTTTCTTAATTCAAAAGAAGGCTACTGAAGCTAAGATGATATAAAATATCACATCATAAATGCCATAACTGTCTTTCAGTTTTCGCATATAATGAAACAAAATCTAATTATCGCTTTCGCCAGATGTTTGACTATCACTTGAAGATTCGTGTTTACATTTTTTATTGTCTGTCTTCTTAGTTTTAGTATTAACTGAAGAAGGCCGTTGCCATCTAGTTGATGACTTTTTTTCACCGTCGTCTGAAGAATTCGAATCTGATGTTGAGGTGGTGATAGATGGAGATGATTCAAATCCGGGAAGACATTTTTTAATCGCTGATATTCGCTGTATGCCAGAAAGAGGCCTACATCGGCTTAGAGTTGCCTTCTTACAACTAGTTTCCAAATCCGTACTTGAATTTTTCGTGTTTGAAGAAGGCCTTTTAATTTAAAATCTGATTGTTAATATAGATTATATTAGCATACCTATAGAACGTACAGTTTTCGTTTGACGGCACTGGTGAGCAGCTTTAGCTGATTCGACGTTCTACATATACTAGCAGTTCCTTCTGGAGCATGTTGCGTGCTTGAGACTAGATCAAATGGGTCTAGTTTTGATTCAGGTTGGTCAGGAAATTGCTTCTTTCGTTGTTGTCGAAATTCTTCCAGCAACTTATTTTCTTCGTTTTTAATCCTCTTATCATTTTCAGCTTTCATCTTATCAATATCGCTAAGGAAATGAAATTCATCTTCGTCCAAACCTTTAATTGTATTTCCTAAAAATAATATCAAATAATCAAATCCAGCACAAAAAAGATCAGATTAGATTATTTTTAATAATTATTAATTAACTAATAAAGTTCTTTAGTCTAATTATTATGATCACCATTTTTTGACAAACATTTATCTTCGTTTTATAGAAGGACAATGCAAGTGTCTTTCTATAAATGTCCTTCTATATTTTTTAGACAATGCAAGTGTCCAAGTTCTGCATTTTGAACTTGGACAATATGCTCCTTAATGAAAATATTTTTAATAATCTTACTTCATCTTATTTTCTAGATCGAACTACAAATTCATTGAGTTTCCACGAGTCTAGAAAATTATCGAAGTACCGAGAACGAATATTAAGATCAGAACGATCGTTATTTTCTCCCATACTCATCGTAGCCAACGATGAAGTAGGAACAAATAACTCACCGTGTTTTATAAAACCTAGGTTTTATAAAACCTAGGTTTTATAAAACCTTTTTTGCAGCTAGGTTTTATATAAAACCTAGCTGCAAAGCACTCCCTTAAAATGCAAATCCACATTGCATTGGCGAAGACAGCTTTAATGTGTATACGTGTGGCAAATAAGACGATACGATGGCTAAGAATTTTCATCAAAACCACTGTCATGATTGCAGGAATAATTCGAATTGATATTTTATTTTATTAAAACAATATTTAAATAAAATGCCTTTTTAAAAAAATTGAAATAAATTTAGTGCTTTTTTAATAGAGTGCATTTTTTCATTGGAGTTTAATAATTTATCTTTTCTGCTGGTTTCATTAAAAATGGGATTCAATTAAGTATTCCAGTAAAATTTACAAATTGTATCAAACAGTAAAATTTTAAAAAGCAACCATTCTCGATTATTTCTGATAAAAGTATGAGTTATAGCAAAATCTATTTTTATGACAACAAAATATCTGTTTGATAGAATATATACCTCTATCATTATACAAATACATATATTGATAACCAATATGATATAATGAGACGTTCTTCACCGACACGAAAATTTCGGGTACCACAATGGATGTCCCGTTGAATTTGCTTTTAAAATGCTTCGTAATGAATTTGCTTTTAAAATGTTGCACAGACACTGACGAAGGCTTTTTATAAGCCGAAACGTTTGAAATAATATGGTGACATTTTCTTATCTTCCTTGCCTAGCTTTCGAGGTTTGATTCAACGAGGACTGTCTATTACACCTACCTGCTTCTCTTTATATATAGAGAATTTTAATTAAATTCTTATTTTAATATAATATATATATATTCTAATTTTAATATATATATATATATATCAAAAAATCAATCGTAGCCAGCTTTGGCTCCTTCACCACACTTTCAAGCGATTTTTAGCAAAAACAATATATATATTGCAATTGTAATCGTTATTGTATATATAATAGTAGTGCACGGATGTGTGAGTAGACAACGGTCCAGGATTTCTTACGAAATACGGCATTTATACTAAATGGTGTTGCTTGATAGACTGGACTTAGATTCACGACTTTCAATCACCATGTCACTTCTAGACGACCACTTCAGCATCGAAATGATGAGTACCCGGCAACACTCATCAGTAGAATGAGGTACACACTGGTCGTTTCGGTTGCCTGTGTGACATTGTGAATAAAGGCGTTTCCGACACTTTGCTTAATTGACTGAGGCTTACGCTCTTTACCAGATCGAATTGCTGTGCGGACCATCCTTAAACACTAGGCAGAGGTTGTTGCTGAATTGTCGCTGCACTCGTTGGATCCTAAATGGATACGGCAGGTATAATAGAGGTGCACGGATGTGCTGAGTAGACAACGGTCCAGGATTTCTTACGAAATACGGCATTTATACTAAATGGTGTTGCTTGATAGACTGGACTTCGATTCACGACTTTCAATCACCATGTCACTTCTAGACGACCACTTCAGCATCGAAATGATGAGTACCCGGCAACACTCATCAGTAGAATGATGTACACACTGGTCGTTTCGGTTGCCTGTGTGACATTGTGAATAAAGGCGTTTCCGACACTTTGTTTAATTGTCTAAGTGTCGGAATACGCCTTTATTAAAAGGACCTTATAAAAGATCTTATATATTAGGTCTTATATATATGAATTAATATACCTCGGTGAGTTAGGGTTGGAGCTAATGAGTTGTTTAAAGAGGGAAAATTTTAATTTTACGACTTATGAGAAATTAAACATTAAAAATTTTAAAAATTTTAATTTTTGTTTTTATAAATTAATGTTTTAGAATAGGGATGGTCAAGGACGGATATTTCGAGTCCCATAATTTCATTTTCCTCTTACTTAAGAGACCGGATAAACTAAAATAAACTTGACCCACCTGAATATGCCAGCTTCAAATTCTAGCGGCGGACCATATGAAAATGTTTAGTGGGTCTTATCCAGCCCGCGGTCCTGATATATGAATGAATATACCTCTATCATTATGTAAAACTATTTTAATACCATTTATCCAAACCATCGGAATATACTGAGCAAAAAAGTATTGAAAACAATATTTATATGTTTATAGAACAATCAGATGAATTTTTAGTGTTTAAAGCAAAGTTAAGATCGCATGCCAATTGAAACGATCTTAACAGTCCGTGTATCACATTTTCGTCAAATGGTACAATTAACAAGTCAAATAAAAATTCCTATCTGCAAATCTTTGACAATTATCTTTGCGAATTTTAAATTCATCTTAATTTTAATATTTTAGCAAAACTGCAGTTATACAAGTTAAAAATTGAATATGTATTAGATAACCAAGTTAATCAAGTTTCGTAATAGAAAGCATCCGGCAAAATGTCACAAATTTTGGTTATCTATGCTATTAATTAGCATTCTGCAACCAAATTAGCCAAGTATCTCCGAATGACCACCAGGAAAAGTTATGCAAACTAATATCATCGATGAGAAATGCAAGTTGTCGAACGACCAAGTTTTTACGTGTTTTAGAATTGTCGTGTGACTGCAATGCTTGGTTCTCTATTCAAGATTCTAATTTATTGAATGACAGTTGTGTTAATATAATTTTACAAATAAAATTATAATTCAAATTGATATAATTTAAATAAATAAACCTAATAAATTAATATATTAATTATTCGTTAATTAATTATAATAAAATAATTTAAATAAAAAATTTACTAATTGAAAAGACAAATTATTTTTATAATCATATAAATATCATATATATCATATAATCATATTATTATACAAATAATTTACGATTAAAGTCTTAACTCTATGATTTGAGTTTAATTAAATCTATTAATCTTAAATCTATGATTATATAAATCATAGATTAATAAAAATTCCCTTGCCATAGGCATTACTTTGAGCATACTGTTCTTCGAACGATATTCTCTTCTTTTCCTGTTGTTCACGCAGTCGCTCGTACAGGGGTCTACAATCGAACATTTCAGGCGGAGCTTCTAAAATTCAGTTCGATTTTACCAAAATAAAATAATTTACTGACCAATGGGATCAGTCGCATTTCTCACTCGCTCCCATTCCATTTGTCTTTCTTGCCGTGCTTTATCGATTTCCTGTTCTGTAAGAAACGCACGAGGAAGAATTGTACTTGCGTTTTTATTTTTGAATGATTTATCACTTTTGTTAGCCATCTTCAAATATATAATTAATATTTTACTAAAAGGTAATTATAAGGTAACACGATAAATCCTTTTAGTTCTTGATTTTCATTTTACAATAATATAAAAGTTTTAAGTTATCGAGCAAAGTCATTCAATATGATGTATTAGATGTGAGTTAGTGTTGGAGCTAATGAGGTTTTAAAAAATAAAATTCAAATTTTACGACTTATGAGTAAATTCAAAAATCTGTAATTATAAACTTTTGTTTTTATAAATCAATTTCTATGTTATAGAATAGGGATGGTCAACCTCGGATACTTTGGAGGCCACAATTTCATCCTCCTCTTATTTAAGCGATTAAACTAAAATAAACTTGACCCATCCGAATATGTCAGCTTCAAATTCTAGCGGCGGACAATATGAAAATGCTCAGCGGGACTTATCCATTCCGCGGTCCGGCGAATGCACGTGTGCTCTAGAACATACCTTAATATAGTAAGCCTTGATTTTGTGGATCCAAGCATAATCAGTTTAATTTTTTTTACTTTTTAATTTTAAAATAGGAAAAAAGTGTAAATGGTATATTTTGATAAGCTAATTTGTAGAAAACATAATTAAGTAAGCTTTACTCTTATATATCAAACGATATGAATTTGTCATATTATCTCGGAATACGCAGCCTTCGTATATGGATACTTACAAGTTCCCGGTTGTCGTTCATGGTAAAGAGGTTTAACCCAGTGAACGAAAGCCATGGTGTCTCTGAGACTTTTAGTCAAAGAGGAAAAGGAGATGTGTGTGCATATCAACATTTTCTCGGAATACGCAGCCTTCGTGGAAAATCTTCAGGCTCTGCTTGATGGTACTCCTGTTGGAGATTCCCTCGTTCTATTGGGTGACTTCAATGCTCATGTTAGTATCGAGAGTAGCACTTGGAAGGGAGTGTTAGGGAGGAACGGACTTTCTGATTGAATGCAAGTGGTGTTAAATTATTGCACTTTTGTTCTCGTTCACTTCTGACCAGGCAGTTGTACGGAGACAGCGAAAGAGCAATCAACATCAGAAGCGGATTAGCCTTCGTGTAGAAAAGTGGAATGCCATCTCGCTGGCGGGAAAGGAACCAGAATTAGTTGAAGAGATGGTTCGCTTCTGTCCAGAAATAGTCAAAGTGACTTATCTTCGCTATTCTGGAACTGGAACTAAACTTTTGGATCAAGGTTGAACCTTGAATTATTCGGGGGTTATTAATGGAAAGCGACGACAGGCGGGTGTAGAGATACTTACAAGTCCATGGTTGTTGTTCGTGGTTAAGAGGTTTAAGCCAGTGAACGAAATGCCGGCGTCTCTGAGACTTTTAATCAAAGAGGGAAAGAGGACAACTGCTGTGTGCGCGTATTCTCCCAACATTATCTCGGAATACGCATCCTTCGTGGAAGATCTTCAGGCTCTGCTTGATAGTAATCCTGTTGGAGATTCCCTCGTTCTATTGGGTGACTTCAATGTTCATGTTGGTAGCGACAGTAGCACATGGAAGGGAGTGTTCGGGAGGAACGGACTTTCTGATTGAATGCAAGTGGTGTTGAATTATTGCACTTTTGTTCTCGTAACAATATGTACATAACCAACACCATGTTTGAACATAAGGAGATCCATAGATGCACATGGCATCAAGATTCTCTCAGTCAAATATCAATGATCGATTTTGTAATCGTTTCATCTGATCTGCGACGTTATGTTCTGGACACTCGTGTGAAGAGAGGAGCTGAGCTGTTAACCGATCGTTACCTTGTAGTTAGTAAACTTCGATGGCCAGATCGGATGCTAGACAATCCTGGTAAACCCAAATATTGTACGAGGGCGTGCTGGGATCGTCTAGTAGATGTTTCTGTCAAAGAACGTTTTTCAGGCTACATTCGGTAGAACTTCTCTCGGTTGCCAGAAAAGGTAAAGAACATTGATCAGGAATACGTGATGTTCAGATCCTCGCTTGCCAAAGCAACTGTGAAAAGTTGTGGCTCGAAGGCATTAGGTGCTTGTCGCGGGAGAAATACTTTAGCTGCTTGGTGGACACCAACAGTTAGAGATTTTGCCTAACAGAAGAAGCTGACTTATAAGGCAACTTTGTCAGATAAATCAGTGGAAGATGTAGACAAGTACCGAAAAGCAAAGAGAGCTTGAGCTCGAGCAGTTACTGAAGCGAAGAAGGAGGCTTGGGAGAAGTTTGGAGAGAACTTAGAACTTTATTATAGGTCAGCTTCAAATATGTTCTGGAGAACGATCAGGGACCTTCGTGTTGGAAAGCAGAAAACTCCTCAAACTGTCTATGACAAGAGAGAATCTATGCTGACTGATATTGAAGAAATTCTTGATTGTTGGAAAGAACATTTTAAGAGTCTCCTTAATCCGATGAATATGCCTTCTCTAGTAGAAGTAGAGCCTTTAGAACCAACAGAAGAGCTCATTTCATTGGAAGAAGTCATTGCTGTTGTTAAGAAACTTCGTAATGACAAGTCTTCTAGTGTAGACGAGATTCGACCTGAAGCTTTAAAGGCTCTCGACGTTGTTGGCATGAAGTGGCTAACACGGATCTTCAACATTGCATTGAAATCGGGCAAGGTTCCTAGTAAGTTGCGAAATGGAGTGTGGTACCGATCTATAAGAAAGGTGCCCGAAGAGTGTGTTCCAATTAACGGGGCATCACTCTTCTTAGCCAAACTGGTAAGCTATTTGCTAGGATTCTTGAATTAAGGATACGGCTTATAGTTGAGGGACAGTTGTAAGTGGAAAACGCGGCTTTCGTCCAAGTCGTGGAACTAAGGATCAGATCTTGCTCCCTCAACTATCCTTGAACGATCTTGGGAGTTCGCTCAACCGGTCTACGTGTTGTTTGTAGATTTGGAGAAGGCGTTCGACCGAGTTCCGCGAGAGAGGTTATGGGAGATACTTAGGATGTATGGAGTACCACACTATCTACGCTTAGTTGTGGCTTATATGTATGAACAAAGTATGAGTTGTGTTCGTGTTCTAGGTAAGAAATCTGAATCATTTCAAATAGGCGTTAGGCTTCGTCAGGGTTGTCGTTTGTCTCCACTTTTGTTCCTTGTTTACATGGACAAAATTTCGGGACAGGTTGCTCTGACGAATGTCGGTCTTCAGTTCGGTTCCATCAGGATGTCATCTCTGCCTTTTGCGAATGACGTTGTCTTGTTGGCTTCTTCTGAGGACTTGCATTGCCTACTAGATCGATTCACGAGAGAATGGCAAGTGGCAGGGATGTTGGTTAGTACCTCCAATACTGTCTCTATGTGTTCGTCTCAGATTTAGGTGCCAATATCAATCCGGATTGGGTAAAAGATGGAGGATTTCAAGTATTTTGGGGTATTGTTCTCATGGGACTGCAGGAACACCAAGGAGATTGGGAAGCGGATTTGTGCAGCTAACGCAGCAATGCGTTCTTTGTACAGGTATGTCATGGTGAAGCGGGAGTTCAGTCTTCGGGCGAAGCTTTCTGTTTACCACGCAATATTCTTTCCTATCTTAACCTATGGTCATGAGCTTTGGGTTATGATCGAAAGGATAATATATTGGATACAGGAGACCGAAATGAGGTTTTTTCGCGGTATGACCGGTCTTAGCATTGGAGATAAGATTAGGAATTCGGTCATCCAGGATGAACTCGTAGTAAAGTTGCTGCTTCTCCACATCGAAGTCAGCTGAGGTGGCTAGGACACGTTCTGAAGATTTCTTGGGATCGCCTTCCTCGGTACAAGTTGCGAGATCAAATCTTGAATATGGCCAAAGACCGCCTTGGGCTATCTGAAAGAGAACTCTGGTTTGTCGCTCAGGATCGCGATGTCCGGAGTATTTTGATTCGTGCACTGCATCCGCGACCTGACACCCGGACTAGTGGTTGACTAGAAAAATATTGTATATTGGTTGTTTGTTTTTCTTGTCAAAAAATTGTTGTTGTATATAGAAAACTAACGCTTTAAAATAAATAAATAATGTTGTTCGAGATGCATTTTTATTTGCCTGCGGTAGCTAATAATTTCCAAGAAAATTTTGCTGGTATGCATAATTCTGTTCATAATTCGATCTATAACAATGCTTGAGTAGTTATAAAAACTTTCGTCTGATACTGTACATACTACTGGCTATTAGATGAATGGTATTTCATCTGCCGCATAGAATAACCTCAGGGTGAATAAGTCGTACCACCGTAGCTGCACGTTTTGTTTCGTCTCGTTCTGCACTCTTCTAATTTTTTACTCTCCTTGTGTCGCCTAAGTATAGCTAATATATTAGTCTGATTATAAAGAAAGCTGTTTTAAATTCTCGTATGACCTTAAACCTTAATCATGCATATTTTCTATCATTTAATATTTATTATAAAAATAAGTTTGAATTTTCTGAATTTTCTCTCTTTTTAACGTAGATTCGGATAAATTAAAAGTTTGAACTTTCTTGGCTGCTTAATAAACTAATTACATTTGAGATCTAAAGTAAATACAATAAATAACATACATTTGATATCGACGACAACCATCGACGACAACCATCGACGACAACCATCGACGACAACCATCGACGACAACCATCGACGACAACCATCGACGACAACCATCGACGACAACCATCGACGACAACCATCGACGACAACCATCGACGACAACCATCGACGACAACCATCGACGACAACCATCGACGACAACCATCGACGACAACCATCGACGACAACCATCGACGACAACCATCGACGACAACCATCTACGACAACCATCTACGACAACCATCTACGACAACCATCTACGACAACCATCTACGACAACCATCTACGACAACCATCGACGACAACCATCGACGACAACCATCGACGACAACCATCGACGACAACCATCGACGACAACCATCGACGACAACCATCGACGACAACCATCGACGACAACCATCGACGACAACCATCAACGACAACCATCGACGACAACCATCGACGACAACCATCGACGACAACAATCGACGGCAACCATCGTTTATGGGAGGACGTAAGAAAACAACTAAGACCGACACCAACTATGGACAACTGCAAGTACAGTGCTCGATACACGACTGCAGCGTCTGGACAACAATCACCTGCGACAAGAATAAGGCTAAAGAAGACTTCGTATGTGGTTTTTGTGCCAACAAACTAATCTGCAACCTTTCCAATAAGCACATATCAACATCCAACACGTCAAGTCAAACTAACCCCGTCATCTCTAATGTTTGTTCTCCACCCACCGATCCTGACACCATATACACTTCTCATTCCATGTCATCTTCACTCCCCGACACCCCACGTCCCGTCCTTCCCGTCTCGTTTCTCAATACCTTGCATCCATCAATCAAAATCACCTCCACCAACCTCCACTATCCTTCCACTCATAACCTTTCCTCACATCGCTTGCCACCCTCTTTATTATCATTATCCTCTATGTCTCCCGTCGTCAAACCAAATCCCTCCAAATCATCAACTGACAGCTCTTCTATCGTGATCTCACCTACTCACGTCAGTCGTCCTCCTTTACGGAAGCGCTTTGCTTCTCGCGATCGTTGCGTCATTGTTACTAATATCACGCCTTCTAACTCCTTATATCCAAAAGCACGTCTGGACCACGATGTTTCCGCTTTCACATCCATCCTCTCGTCTATTGTGCCTGCGGATAAACCATCCTTTTTCAAGGACATTTCTCCTGTCGCATTCATCCGTCTAAAGAAATCTTCTCAATCTAATCCTTCCCAGCCCCCTCTCCTAAAAATTGTTTTCAAGCATCGCTCTCACGCGTCTTCTGTCCTCTCTCAACGATTCAAACTCATGCCATCTTCAACCACTCGAATTTTCCCCGATCGCGCCCCTTCTGAAATCGCTCAAATCTCTTCAGCCCGCATCGAAAAACGCCGTCGCGAGGAAAACGGCGAAACATCACTCGCCATCCGAAACATAGACGGAAATTTTCAAGTTGTCCACACCCGTCCAAAAATTCGATGGCGCTCCATCTCTCCTATGTGTCTTCTCCACTAGTCTCTTTCGCCACAGCACACGGTTTCCGCCTCGGTCTCCTCAACACTAGATCTATTCTCAATAAATCCGATCTTATCCTCAACGTATTCACCAAGCAATCCATCGATCTCTTCTGCCTCACCGAATCCTGGCACTCAGATTCCGACGACCTTTCCATTCGCCGTCTGCTCTCTGCCGGTTGCTCCCTAGTCGAATCCGCCCGCCCCCTCAGCTCATGCCCTTCTAAATCCTCTAATCATGGCGGCATCGTCGCATTCGCGCGTCACCCAGCGTCTCTTCGCAAAATCAATCCCCCTTTCAGTCCTTGCTCTTTTGAATTGCTCACTTGTCGTTATTCTAACCCGATCACTCTAGATCTCGCCATTGTATACCGTCCTGGTTCATCAGCTCCTACAGCCTTATTTTTTACCGAACTCGCTGACCTCCTTTCTCATTGTTCTTTGTCCTCAATCCCTTCACTCGTTCTAGGCGACTTCAATATCCACCTAAACCGCCCCTCTTCCACAGATTCCATCCGCTTCATCAACATTCTATCCAACTACAATTACAAACTAATCTCTACTGCCCCCACACATATACTTGGCGGGGCACTCGACATCATCGCTGTCCCCGATCATTTTGCTGCCCACACCTCACTGTCCATCTCTAATCCTGGTCTATCCGATCACTTTCTTATCACCCTTGATCTCACTCGCAACCACACCCCTCCTCACACACCTACAATCCTACGTCGCCCTTGGAGAAATCTTGACCTCTCCCTTCTCCGCTCTGCCTTACTCAAATCGTCTCTATCATTACCCACAATAACATATTCATCTCCTCACGATCTCGCCTTTCTTTTCGACTCTGAACTCACATCCACTCTCGATATTCTCTTGCCCTTCAAGTCTCACCCACACCGTCGCTTGCACCGTGCCCCATGGTTTGACTTCCAATGCCTACTCTCAAAGCGTCGACTCCGCCATGCTTTTCGAGTCTATCACCGCTCTCTCAGACGCGATTTCCGCTCGATCACTCCGTCTTTCCGTGATTCCTATCTTGCTCTTCGCCGGTCTCATCTCCACCTACTACGTACCAAATGCAACTCCTTCTGGCAGCATAAAATCATCACTTCATTCAACTCTAAGACTCTCTGGCATACTTTTAACTCAATCCTGGCTCGTTCCTCTACGCCTTGCAACATCAATGCTAATGATTATTCGTCATTTCTCCAGACTAAAGTATCCACGTTGCTCTCTCACACCCCGGTCTCCATCCTATCCCACTCTGCCCAGTCTACTCTCATCCTTCCGGAACTCTTTCATCTTCTCCCTGTATCACCTACAGAAGTATCATCTGTCCTCATGTCCTTGCCCAACAAAACCTCACCTGCCGATCCCCTGCCTACTCACATATTAAAATCTATATGCTCATCGATATCCCCATTTCTCACAACCTTGTTTAACTCGTCTATCCGCAGTCGTATCTTCCCTTCACACTGGAAATCCGCAATCGTTCGTCCCCTCCTTAAGAAACAATCGCTCGACCCCTCCCTTCCTTCTAGCTATCGCCCCATTTCACTACTCCCTACTCTTTCAAAGCTCTTAGAACGCCTCATCTTAATACAAATCAACGCTTATCTCTCCTCATCCAATCTGTACCCTCCTTTCCAATCCGCTTTCCGCTCTAATCACTCGACAGAAATCGCATGCATAAAAGTGTACAACGACTTACTCATTTCTCGAGACAAGGCTCTATATAGTGTTCTCATCTCCCTCGACCTCTCCTCCGCATTCGACATTGTCGACCACTCCGTCCTCCTTTCTCGCCTTCGTTATGATTACGGCTTTTCTTCCTCCTCCGTAGCTTGGTTCGCCTCATATCTATCCGACCATTCCTTTCGCGTCTGTTCTAATTCATCATCCTCCCCTCCCATCCCTATTTTTTGCGGGGTTCCACAAGGTTCAGTCCTAGGTCCCCTGCTTTTCTCTCTTTTGCTTGGCGATCTCTCTCCATTTATCAAACCTTAATCCTTTAACGTCATGCAATACGCCGATGACATTCTAATCTATGCTCATGCACCCGCACATCGCATACACGATATCGGCATTTCTGCCTCCAACTGTCTTTCTTCTATCTACAAACGTCTCTCCAATCTCCATCTCGTTCTAAACGCCGAAAAGTCCAAAATAATGTGGATCCTTCCCCGTAAACCAAACATATCTCCTCCCATTGTATCTTTTGCCTCATCGATCATCCCTATAGTCCACAATCTCACTTTCTTAGGCTTCCATTTCGATGATCACCTTTCCCTTAAACCCTTCGTCCGTGACAAGGTCCGCTCGTCTAACTTAATTCTTCGTGACATCCGCCGTATCCGCCCCCTTATCGACTTCCGTTCTTGTATGTCTCTTCTTTCATCGCTTCTTTTCCCTAAAATCGATTACTGCCTTAGCCTTTTCGCCAATTCTCCAAAATCCATCATCCTACCCCTACAACGAATAATCAACACCGCCGTTCGAGTGCTCTTTCGTCTCCGTCGCTTCGACCACACATCCACATATTTTGCCCAACTCTCCTGGCCCACCATCCACATCCGCATCAAACTCCGCCTTCTTCTCGTTACTTTTCGTCTCATCGCTGTCGGCTCCCCATCGTTCATCAACCTTCCTTTCTTAGACGATACTCGCCCCACCTCGCTATCGCTTCGTTCCTGTCATACCCTCTTACTCCACGTTCCTAATTACTCCAACAACTACGGTCTCCGATCCTTCCTCGTCGCCGCCTCACTCGCCTGGAATCAACTTCCTCTCGACGTCCGCCGCGCTCCCTCCTTTATCACATTCAAACACCTCCTCCGTTCACACCTTCTCGACACCTGATTCACAGTTCTTGTTTTGTTGTGGTCATGTAAGCGTGCGCTGGCACGCATTTGCCACGTTAAAATAAATCCTTTTTTATCTATTTATTCATTTATTATTTAGTTATTTAAAAAGCATTGAGAACGATAATGGCATTAACAGTATTTCACCAAACCTTAATAGGATAAATCATATTATCCACACTCTTTATAAGCCATCATTAGGAAACAGGATGAAAAGGGAGATGGATTGAAAAACGCAAAGGATAAAAAAATATAATTTGTTAGACTTAACATTTATGTTTATTGAAGAACCTGCCGATAATTTTAATCCAAAGCCTCTTCGTTTAGTATGTTTTGAAAGTCTATATAACGATGTATTAAAACCTTCTAACACACCCGATTTTAGGAAATCATATCAGCTAACTGAGTATACGTATTGTACATTATTTATAAATTAAATAAAATTCTATTTTTAAATTCAAATAATAAAATAATTATTAATAATTATTATAAGATTATATAACTTATATCAAGTTAAAATAAAACTGAAATTTAAAATAAAAGTCATTTTTTATGAATTGACTAATAAATAACATACAATGTGACAGAATAAGGATTAGAGGTTATCAGAAGGAACTGCTATGCTATCAGGTTTCGGTCCCTATTCATCGACCCAGCAAAGCAGCGTGTTAAGGACGTATTTCCTCTGATTAAATTTGATTATGTAGTATCTTATTCTAATACAAAGTATATTTATTATCCATCTATAAAAATTTTCCGATTAAGAGTTTAAATTGTGTTAATTTATATATTTTACTATTTCCAGTAGGTGATTGATATTAATTTAATGTTGATATCAAGATAAATACTAGATAAATGATACCAGTTCATATCCAGATAAATGAAGAAGATTAATTCAATTTTATCCATATATTTTAATATTTGCTTGAATTAAATTTTTGTTAGATATGCGTTATAGTTATTATAACATATATATGTATATCTTTTTCCGAATATAAGACAAATACTAGATAAATTTGTTCGCTTATTGAATAAAAATTATTAGAATTAAATACACATATATCATCAATGTATCGAAACATATATTTCATATATTTATATTGTTTAGATTTAGTTTTTACACAGTTATGAACAAATTCATATTCTATAAAGCTTAAAAACAAGTCAGCTATAATTGGGCTACTATTACCACCCATTGGAACACCTTTTACTTGTCTAAATATAGATGTCTTTACTTTTAAATAATTTTGATTTATCAAAATATTTAAGGATTCTATTAATTCAATTTTATCCATATATTTATATTTATTTGATGGTTTAATTTTTGTTAGATAGGCGTTATAATTATTATAACATATATATGTATATCTTTTTCCGAATATAAGGTTAATTAATTTTACTAACGCTTCTTTAATATCTACTAAATCTAGATTTGTATAAAGCGTACTAAAATCGTATGTATTTATATTCTGAAATATTAATTCTAAAATATTTGAGGCACTTTGTGAAGTAATCGGTTCCACCTCATCATTTTTGTCATACTGAGGTGATGTGGCTGTCAAGAGACTAAATATTAACCAGCCTATTCGTCTTGCGAGAAAAAGTCAAAATATTTTTCAGGCAACAATGAATAGCTACCAAATCTTGCAAATCTGGTAAATATTTTCCCTGCTAAATTAACTAAAAATATCTTTGTAAAAGCATCTTAAGGACTTGTTGACACTAAAATGTAAAAAATGAATGCGTTTCAAAAAAGTATTATTGTGGCCAACGTGGTTAGTTGAATACGAACTGCTAATGTTTTCTAATTTTGATGAACACATGAAGGATAATGATGTTAACTAGCAAGTAGGGAACCAATTTTAAGTAGTTAAAAAACACTTAGAATCACTTACTGGATATTTTGCTCGTTATTAACCAAATAATAAATTTCCAAATATGGAAATACATGGGTAATATATACTTTAAAAGCAAAAATTCATAATTAAAGCATTCATTAAAAAATCCTTATCGATCTATCACCCGTCGAAATTATCAAATTAAAAATTCATTCATCCTTATCAATATCTCAGTTTTGGCTTTCCATAAAAGGTGAATACCCTTTTATCAGTGGTAAGCAATGAAAATTCTAAATTTTCAATCTCCATGACCGTTTTATGTGAAAAGGTTTTTTCATCAAAACACAGAGCCGATCTTAGCTTGAAAAAATGCACTTCTCCATCTTGCATTAGCAACATTGGATTCAAGCATCCATTATCTTATTTCAAGTAAGTAGGAACATCCATCACATTAGGAATGTATAATGCCAAAAGTTTAATATATTTAAACCATTTTTTAATTAAATGTCAATGTAATGCTTTTCGACTAAATCATTTGGCTGCACTTGATGGCCATCCAAATGATATGTAATAATATACAATTTTAAATAGTTGATAATGATCCACTATTGAACTATAAACTCCGCCATCGCCGGTCCCAAGGCCGTGCAGAGAAAATAAGGGTTGGTGATAGACTTTGTGACAAGCCAGTAGTAAACAAAACCGTCGCATTAACAGTATGAAATGGTCTAAATGAACTTCGCAAAAGGCGACTACAATGGTACGACCGTGTTCTTTGTGCAAACGAATGTCAACCATCAATAAGACCCATTGGCGTGACAGTGGAAAAAGCGGACTCCGTAACGAAGCGGAACAAACGCTGAAAAAGAAGAAGATACATTATAAAGAATTATTGGAACTGGATCAAAGAAAGAAGGAAAATTTTATTTGACATTTCGCTAACTACTTCTGTTAGCATCTTCAGAAAATTACCTTTAGTAAATTTCTGAAGATTCTAACAGAGATTAGCGAAATAACAAATAAACATTTCCTTCTTTCTTTGATCCAGGTCCAATAATTCTTTAATATACAATTTGTGACGGTGACTTCTGAGTTGTGCTCCTTGACATTTAAACAGTAATACATCCCTGTGACATTTACCGATTAACTTCTTTATATTCACGGTTTAGTGAATCTCTTCTTCTATGCCCCAAAACACCCATCAATATTTGTTCATCGGTCTTACTCCATTGCGCATCTCGAGCCTAAAACTCTTTAAAAGCACACCTTCGTTACTTATTTCATGCGTCTTCTTCTCGAATTCTTATTATCCACTGCCGACTGATTTTCTTTTGTTAAATATCCAGTATGTATTTGTATTAATTTTTAGTAGACCTGCAAGCAAACATTTGATCGCAAAGGTTAAAACAGATTAACCTATGGGTTACATATGTTAACTTGATCGCATAAGTTACAGATTTAGAGAGCATTTACACGCAAATTCAATGTCTACGTTTGAATGACGAAGCACACATTTTGACTTTACAATTAAATTGCTTTTGCTGAAATTGGGATATAATAAATCATTAATCATATACGATTATATGAAAGGAAAAAATTACACGTTTACTATTAAATTAAACAATTTACCACATGTACTCCAGCGTTTATTAAGAAAATGATGCATCCTTAATCGTATCCGATTACGGATCCACCACATCCCAATTCCAGCAAATATCAGTCTTTAAGACTTCGTTCTTTGGTTCGTCCACGTCTAACTATTGCGTTCAACCTATATTCTCTTCAACAAATGTTTAATCTCGAATCTATCTTCTGAGATCTAGAATGGCTCTCATATAGCCCTTCTACTAGAGCCATTATCTGATATTATTTAAATTTGTTAATATGCAATTTACGTTATCCTAACTTTCTTTACTACGACATTCTACTTCACTATGCCTAAATTTTGTATTTAATTTTCAACGATCAAATTCGTTAACTCACGCAATCGGTAAGTATCTTAGACAAGATTTCAAACTTAAGACAGCATCAGACAGTAGGTAGCAGATGTTGTAATCAAATCCTAAGATCATCCACTGTTGTTGTCATCATATGCACAAGATACTAAAAATGTTTGCAAGGCTCAAGAGCTCTGCTTTCAGTAATGTCGCTTACACTTGAACCCAAAACAAGTTTAAGTCTTCGAAGTAAGCAGTACCGCATAATCAGCACCGTAGAACAGATTATATAAATACGATAACTAAAAGTCCTACATATTATCATCTGAATTCTGGTTTATATAGAGCACCTGATCGGAAAGAAACATTGATATTTTTTCGGCTGGAACACGCAAGTCAACGAAAGAAAAACGGTCTTTCACACATAGCACTGTGTGATGCCAGAAAATGCTTGAAAGAATGTTGAAAGACAGTTTTTTACAGCTTAATTAATTTTTGAAATCATCCAGCGAAAATAATATGTTTATCGAGTAATTTCTGGAATAAGTATGTTTTAAACAAGAATTTTATACTGTAAATATTCCAATAATGTAGCTTATGAAATAATTATAAAAATGAGTTAATATACATATTTAATATTAAACATGAATTTGTAATAAATTAGATAACTGACTACATATTTTGTACTAAATTTAAATATCTTAATGGTAAAATAAGTTTTTATAAATCAATATTTTTATGATTCGCTTAATAGATAATATACAATGAATCAGAATTTAAATAGAGGCCATCTGACGGAACTGCTATATTATCAAGTTTCGCTCATATTCACAACCCAACATATTAGCAGGGCTGAGTACATGCTAATGACGTATTTCATCATTTTAACTGAACTGCATCGTCTGAAAGAGATAAACTCTAAAGGTGCTGATTTGTTACCTTCAATATATCTTCGTACAATAGCAGGCTCAATATATACACCACTTTGTACCATATTTCGACAATCTATTATTGATACGACTCTTCCAAAAGAGTGGAAGCAATCGATCATTCACCCCATCTTCAAAAAGGGTGATAGATCTTTCAGTAGACAATTACAGACCAGTAAGTATTACTTGCTTATGTTGTAGAATGTTAGAGCGAATTATACATGGTTATATGGTCAAGTTTTATAGTGAGAATAGTGGAATAGCTTCTCAGCAACATGGTTTCCGTAAGGGTTATTCGGCAGTTACTAATCTACTCGCAGTTACTAATCTATTCGTCCGTGATAAGGTCCGCTCGTCTAACTTAATTCTCTGTGACATCCGCCGTATCCGCCCTCTTATCGACTTCCGTTCTTGTATGAATCTTCTTTCATCGCTTCTTTTTCCTAAACTCGATTACTGCCTTAGCCTTTTCTCCGAAATCCATCATCCTACCTCTACAACAAATAATCAACACCGCCGTTCGAGTGCTCTTTCGTCTCCGTCGCTTCGACAACACATCCATATATTTTGCCCAACTATCCTGGCCCACCATCCATATCCGCATCGAATTACGCCTTCTTCTCGTAACTTTTCGTCTCATCGCTGTCGGCTCCCCATCGTTCATCAACCTTCCTTTCTTAGACGACACTCGCCCCACCTCACTATCGCTGCGTTCCCGTAATTCCATCTTACTCCACGTTCCCAATTACTCCAACAACTACGGTCTCCGATCCTTCCTCGTCGCCGCCTCACTCGCATGGAATCAACTCCCTCTCGACGTCGGCCGCGCTCCCTCCTTTATCACATTCAAACACCTCATCCGTTCACACCTTCTCGACACATGATTTACATTTTTGTTTTGTTGTGGTCATGTAAGCGTGCGCTGGCACGCATTTGCCACGCTAAATATTATTTATTTAAATGTGAGTTGCTCTATTACACATTTAAGATTTTCCTAGTGCTTATATTATCTGAAATCAAGACGCAAAAATCGCGATATTCGATAGTGAAATTGATTGATATTCTATCAAATATGTAGTTGTCGAAAACTTATTGCCTATGAGATTGTAAACAAATTTCGCTACTTTAATATTTTGACAGTATTTAGCTGATCATGATGCAGATGTATTCAGATCAGCCTTTAAAACTCCTAGATCAGCGTTACTAATTATACGACGATATATATAAAGATCATTTGTATACATCAACGTGTTTGACTGCATTAAGGAGGGAAGCGCTCACATGCATACAAATTGAACAAATAAGTCTCAAAATCGACACTTGCGGGTCACTGCTAGACATATACGGACCTGATAAAAAAAACGTCAAATACGGACCACCACTAGGATCAAGCGATCACTCGACTATCTCAATAGAATTCAACGTACTCAGACCATATGCCGGAACGGTTAAAACGTCGAATCCTTTTAAGATCGACTATGATGTCATGCACAGTATAATTTCCTGTATGTATTGGCCCGACCCATCGAAAGCAGACATCCAAGAATCTTGGGATCTCATTAAGACAACATTACATTGTGCTCTCGACTATTTTGCTCCGATACGTCAGAATCGTACACGAAAACTACATCCGAAATGGTTAGATGCGGAATTGCTTGATCTAATCAAACACCGTGATAGATGTTTCCATGCGTACAAAAAAGGGGAACTTTCTTTTGAACACTACCGTCATTGCAGGAATACGGTTTCTATTCTGAAAAAAAAAACAAAAAAAAACGCAGTTTCATCTCAAATATATGCCGCTCCACTCATAACAATCCTTGGGTGGCTTTCAAAATTATACTTCCACGTTCTATACACTCGACAGATTGTTCATAGCAATTGGCCGAAAATGGGTCAATCTTGACCTCCCCAACTGATGTAGCTGCTCATTTTATGGACTATTTCGCTATTAAAGAAGATAGAGTGTCGATCCCCGATGGTATAATCCAAACTAAACACAATGTACTTCTACCTAGAGTAGTCATATCTAACATTGAATTTAGTGATGAAGAGGTACTGCACGAGCTGCTTAAATTACCCCGCAACGCCTCGTCAGGTCCTGACCATATACCTCCAATACTCTTAAAGGAATTGACCCATGCAATATACGCTCCCTTAGATTCTATTTTGAGAAGTTCACTGAACACAGGTTATCTACCATCTGATTGGACTAAGGCTATTGTACGTCTAATTTTCAAGAAAGGCGATTAATCCCAGGTTTCCAACTACCGTCCCATCAGTCTCACATCTGTAGCTTGTAATGTATTAGAAAAATTGATTCTTCGTCACCTTAGCGCTTTCGTTAAAGATAACAATCGCCTCAGCCCCACTCAACATGGATTTAGGCCAAATCGCTCAACGGTAACGAACCTTGTAAAAGCGAGAGCAAGCTGGGTGGATTCAATGATGAGTGGCTCTAAAGTAGATGAGATATTTATAGACTTATCAAAAGCATTCGATAGAGTTATTCCCAATTTGCTAGTAAACAAATTATCTAACATTGGTGTACGGGGCTCATTGTTACGCTGGATTCAATCATTCGTAAGCAACTGCTCGTTTGCATTTGCAATACGCATAAGCCATTATCTTTCTAGTTACTCAATGATGACGACAGGCGCTACGCAGGGATCGGCCATTAGTCAAATTCTATTTAATATATATGTAAATGAAATTACAAACAACTTAACGTCGAAATGTGTTACCTACGCAGATGATCTTAAGGTTTGGATGCGAATCATTGATGATTCCGATGTTAGCGCTCTTCAAAAATGCCTGGATTCCATTAATAAATGGTGTATCAATAGGCTGATGATAAATGCGACTAAATGTAGACATATGCGGATCGGCTCTCCAGACATTCGTTGCTCTTATAAAATTGGAAACATGTCGATTGATTCTACAGATAAAATCGATGATTTAGGGGTATCTACGCTTAATACGCTCGATATGAGCGTTCACGTAAATAAAGTTTCGGCCAATTGCCGTCGGACTACTGGCATCATTAGACGATCTTTTGGATCACTAGAGGTACGTAGTTTTAGAATAATAGACAAGGCCTACATCGAATCTCGCATGCTATACGCATCTCCCGCAGCGTATCCACATCTGCGCAAGAACATTGTGGCTTACGAATCAATTCTCCGGTCGGCTACTCGTCTTGTTCCCACTGTCAAAGACCTGCCGTTTGACCAGAAGTTAGAAATCCTAGGTGTTTCAACGGTTTGTGAAAGTTTGGTAAAAGCTGATCCTATGCTAGTATGGAGGGCAATTTTATCGCCCACTCATTCCCTCAACTTCATGTTTTCCCTACGCAACTCCGAGCAATTACGTGGACATCGACTAACGCTCAAACATCGTAGAAAAGTTGATCGACACCATCAGGATATCAGAGATCGAGCGATAAACAGTTGGAACAGGCTTCCGTCATCTGCAATTGAATGACGGAACATCCGAGAATTTCGGCGTGCGTTGAACAGTGTATTGCTCTTATAGGAAGTCGAACCTGATTTGAATTTTTTTGTTTTACTGACATTGTACTTTTTACATAGAGATCCATCAAAAAGAAGCCACCGCTCATCGGCTGTTGTATACCAATAATAAGCAAAAGAGTTCTATTAATTCGGACTTCGGCGGTTCGTTCTTGAAGTTATGCACGAATCCAATAGACTATTATGGAATCAAAGGGATATCCAATAAGTGTGTTTATTAATATATTGTGGTTGATTGAGTCAAAGGCATGCGATATCGATGTCGAAAATACTCGTCCAATTAATCCTAGCAATTTTCACTTTCAAAACATTTGACTTACAAGCACGAAATTCATGTCGGGGCAGGATTTAATGTTATTGAGAGTAGAATGTTGATTGATTTCATTCAAGATTAGACTCCCTATTACTTTACAGCAAATGTATGATAAAACTGATTTGCCTAAAATTGCCAACACGAGGCATAAATTCTTTTTAAATACGATAACTATTGATTTTGCCAGTCGAGGGGAATCTTCGCCCTTGACAAAGAGAACAAATATTCTACATAATCGCTCGCGAATATTCTCAAAGGAGAATTGATGGTGACGCGTCGGAATCAACAGAATGATGAAGTTTTAATATGGTATTAAGAGATGAATTGATTTATATATAAATCTCTAAAATTATTATTAAATGGTGAGTTATTACTTTACTAATAGTGAGTTATCACTTTACATTTTTGTTTTGTTGTTGTCATGTAAGCGTGCGCTGGCACGCTTTTGCCACGTTAAAATAAATCATTTTTTAATAATAGCGATACTCAGATGTGCCTTTAAATTTAATTACAGCTGGACCAGGTAAATAAATTTTTCAATTTGAAAATAAGATCAAAATTGCTATTTAAAACTAAAATAGGGCAATTTTAATTCAAAATGATTAACTATTATGATATTATTATAAGAATTTATAATAATCGAAAATCATCCAAAAAATCTACTCATCGAAAAATCGACGTGCATGTAACTGGCACCGCATCGACTAACATGATTAGTCGATGCGGTGCCTGAATTATCTATTGATTGTACTTACATTGATTATCTATTGATTGTAAAACATTGTGATAATATCAATAAGAAAATTGAATTTTAAATCCCCGACAAACATTTAAAAGCCAATATTTAAATTGTTATAATAAAATTATTATAGTTTAATAATTTTATTAAATTTTTTATCTTACATTTATAATTTTATTAACAAAAATAAAACGATTTTAATAATTTTATTTATAATTTAATATCAATATATTTTAGATAACTTTTATAAAAAATAAACTTGATATTTGTAATATTAAATGATATTACAGATATTTGTAATATCATTAATATAAAAATATTACAAATATTATATGAGTATATATTTTTAATTTTAGATAAAATATAAAATAATATTTTATAATCTCCAAAATTTAAAAGATAGTTCAAAATTAAGTATTTATAATTTTATAATTTTATTTGATCAGATTATCTAAATTAAATTATTATCAATTAATTTTATTTGTTTAGGTTATTAATTTGATTAGATTAGCATGATCGTCGTCGTTCAGTAAGTGTACCCGTTTCTCAATGGGAACAACATTTTAGTAATTTATGATAACCAAATATTGAAGATAAAAAGCAGTGTAGCTCTCAGTAGATCGTTAAGGCCTCTAGGAAAGCTAAGCCACTAAAACGCATATTTTACAGTCTATGAAATCGAATTCTTATTACAGCACATGCTGATAGAAGGGCAGTCGGTAATTATGCTATAGTCGCTGAACATATTAAATGTATTTGGTCAGTCTCATTTAATTTTCTTGTGATGTTATTCAATCGGGTTTTGATAGGAGATTTGTTCCCTATATCATGAAAAAAGGTGATTCTAAAAATACTCTTTAAAGAAGGTAATAATCTTCGTATTCTAAATAATGACAGAGGTATCGCAATACTAAGTCAACCATATTACAGCCCTTTTCATTTTTATAGTCACCTTTTTTATTTTTATAGTCCCCCTTTTTAATATTTTTTCAGGCCCTTAAAAATGAATTTCTTTTTTGATGGAAGTAATGAAAATAATACCGATGATAATGATATTGGAAGCGATTATAATAACGATGACTTATGTAAAAAAAGACAGACTATTAATATACGTTTAGTAGAGCTTTTTCTAGGATTACTAAGTAACGGAATGTCTTTTAAAGAAATGGTTCCCATACTCAATGTATCCTCAAGAACTATAAAAAGACTTTACAAAAGATACACCGAAGGTGAGTTTGTTGATATGTCTACATTTAGATCTGGCCTTGAAAAGAAAATCAATACATTAAAAGATTTTTCTTTTGAGAAAAATATTATTGCTTCAGAAATCAGTCTTAATCCATGTGTTAGCTTAAAATCACTTTGCGAAAAATTAAAACATAATAATGTATGTGGCTCATATTCAGTGCCAACAGTGTCAAGAATAATAAAGAAAGATGAATTATTCTAGGAAAACTTTAACTTTAGTGTGGATAAATAGAAACAGCAATTCTAACAAAGACATAAGAGCTCAATATGGTACAGCATTTTCTAATATACATGATGATCAATTGATATTTTTAGATGAGACTGGTTTTAATCTACATTCTTATCAAAGAATGGGATATTCACCTATCAATACAAAGTGTTTTATCAATGTTCCAAATTCAAAGGGCACGAATATTTCAGTTCTATGTGCTATTAATAATACAGGTATTGTAGGCCACCAAATAAAAAACGGAAGTTTTAAATCTTTAGATATTTTTAATTTTGTTGAGACTAAACTACCAAGATAATAGACACAAGATAATAGGAAGTATATAATTATGGACAATGCATCAATCCATAAGACAGCAGAGGTTAGGGAGTCGTTTTGTAGAAGAAACTATATCTTAAAGTTTTTACATCCGTATTCACCTCAACTCAATCCGATAGAAGAGTTTTTCTCATGCTTAAAGTCTAGGGTGAAACAAAGAGAAAGTGCTGCTAATAGGGATGTTCTTATACACACGATTGAAGATATTCTAACTAATGATATATTTATAATGGAAGGATTTTTTAACCATATACGTACATGGATAGAAAAGGCTATTGTTCGTACTGATTTTATTTAATTAGAATAAAAAAAATTATTTTTCTTTTATTTATTTTTTAACTTTTTATTAGTAACTATAAAAAATGAAAGAGGTGACTATAAAAATGAAAAATGGTGACTATAAAATTGAAAAAATGGTGACTATAAAATTGAAAAGGACTGTAATAATTTGCTACCATCATAAGCCGTATACTTGCAGTCTATTTATCAAACTTTCTCCTACGCGAGCAACCTGATTTTTGACCAGGTTTCTCTACCACAAGTGATGTCTCCATCTTAAAAAACACTGTTCAAGAAGCGAGTTCAAATCACCTTCCTTTGTACGAGGTTTTACTAAATTTTACAAAAGCATTCGATAGCATTGACATTGATATTTGCTTCTCCGGAAAATAATAATCGCACTTAGCCTAAAAAAACTTTATAATACATGTCCTACATCAGGTTATCTCCTCACATTGTCCGAGTTTGATGGAATAAAATATTCAGAATACTTTCGACAAATTAAGAACGTTCATCAAGGTGACCCTCTTAGCCCACTTTTGTTCAGTCTATTTGTATATGATCTGCCATCATGTAAAAGTAAATATAACTGTTCTTGTCTTTTATATGCAAATGATCTGGTTATATATTTGTCGAAAAAAGGCGATGTGAGTTCAGCATTGGTTAGGCTCAAACTGTATTGTATGGCGAATGTTTGGCAAATTAATCTACCAAAAAAATCTTAAAATTCCGAGGGGGTTGTATGTTATCACGAAATCATGTTTTTATCGTTGACGGTATCTATTTGAAAATGTGTAAGCAATTCTGCTATCTTGGCTTTAATCTGTCCTTTAAACAGGAGTTCTACTAATCATTTTGATATAATTGCTTGTTTGCTTACTTCTTGTATGTGTTCGGTCAATCTTGTACGTTCAACAAATTATCCTACTACAGCCATGATATATTTTCAAAACGGTATAAATTTGAAAATGTGTAAGCAATTCTGCTATATTAACTTTAATCTGTCCTTTAAACAGCAGTTTTAATAATCATTTTGATATAATTGCTTGTTTGGTTACTTCTTGTATGTGTTCGATTAATCCTTTACGTTCAACAAATTATCCAACTACAGCCATGAAATATTTTCAAATGATGTTTCTTCCAAGGGTAACATATGGGTTATCGGCTATTTAGCAAGATTTGTCTATTCAGAATTTTGAGCAAATTAATAGAATAAAATGAAATTTCCTTAAATTCTTCTTTTGCTTGTGCCGCAAGGTTTCCTCTTCGAAATTAGCTTATCCTACTAGAAAGCAACTCTTGTCGTTTACCAGAATTTATTATTCAGAATTTTGAGAAAATTAATAGAATAAAATGGAATTTCCTTAGATTCTTCTTTTGCTTGTCCGGCAAAGTTTCCTCTTCGAAATTAGCTTATCCTACTAGAGAGCAGCCCTTGCCGTTTATCCCGCAGAAGCATTTACCCTTCATAGAGACGGCAACGTTTCGTTCGCGAGTATCGAATTGGAATTCGAAGCAACTCTTACTGAATAGTGATATTAAATTTACACCTGTCGTTGAATTCCCAGACATTTGGATAAATCATATTATCCACACTCTTTATAAGCCATCATTAGGAAACAGGATGAAAAGGGAGATGGATTGAATAACGCAAAGGATAAAAAAATATAATTTGTTTGACTTAACATTTATGTTTATTGAAGAACCTGCCGATAATTTTAATCCAAAGCCTCTTCGTTTAGTATGTTTTGAAAGTCGATTTTCTCTTGACGGTTTTCATGGAAAGTTTTGCTCAAATATAATTATGTGCCATCCACGAGAATTCACCTGTATTTGTAAATACTGTTTATGTATATGCCAACAGCTCTTACACGCTCGAACTTGCATTCATTTAAAAACACTGTCCCTATAGCGGATTAACGACCTGTGAATTAGTATTATTAATTTGGTAGATGCTTGCTTATTAAGGTTGTAGTATGGTAATACCGTTTTGATGTTGGTTCCCCTTCTCCGCCTTAGCGGCATAGGATTATTATTTTAAATAAATTATTTAAAAATGTTTAAATAATAACATTTAGTTTTAAAATAAATGTTATTATTTTTAAAATGTTTTATTATCCTAAATGATAACGACAGCTTACATTTTATATTTGACAAAATTTCTTTGTAATCTTCAATAGCGAGCACTTTTAAATTAAATTAAAAATCAAGGACAAAATTCAAGTTTTTTGGTCAAGAAAAGTCACATTTTATAATTCAAGGAAAAACTTAATTTAAATAAGCGAAGATACAATGTACACAGGCAATATACAAAATCAGTTTTGCATTTAGAAGAACCGCAGCGTAAAGCCAGCAGAATCTCCTTGTTCATAAGCTTGCAATCCATAATCGTCACCCTAAATTTCATAATTAATAATTGAAAATATTAATAAACGAGAATGAAATAAGGATTATCGCAGTTTTTGCAGCGATGAACTAAAGTATTTTTGTACTAATTTACTTAAGCTTAATTGAATTTTCGATCTTCAAATAATTACCATTTTCGTTTTTATGATCTGATAGAAAGATAAGAACAAATAAAGATTTATTACGAATATAGTAATTCCAATATTTTGAGAGTTTGTAATTGTGGTATAATTCGGAACGAACTGTGGTTTTTCATTGGTGGTAATAGCAAAAGCTATTGAAATATTATAACAAACTTTATTTATTTTAATAAATCGTTCCAGACTATTTTTCAAATTACTAAATTGATATAAATCTAAATGGAATTTACATAAAATCGGATAGTACAAATCAAATCCTTTTAATTTATAGACTTTAAAATCTTAATTATAAACATTTCTGGATATTGAAATATTGAATATTTTCAATTTTGTTTGCTGAATTGACTCATAATATCAACAATATTTGTATAATGCAGCTGGTTCCTTCAAATTTAATGGAAATTTTCATAAAAATATAGCATTTTACAAAAGATAATTACAATAAAAATATAAGTTAAATTTAATATATTTAAATTAAATATTAATATCGAACTAAAATATTCAAATTAATCTAATATAAAACTCAATTTGTTGCTAATTAGAAATGAAAAAATTATAATTATAATTAAATATACTTTAATTATAAAAAATATTACCATTAGCTTTTTGAACATTTTGCCACCTGACGGAGGTTTCGGTTCAGACGCCTGCGATGAATGCTTTTCTAATCTTCCGCCTTCGGATCTGGCAGGCCAAGTTGGAAATATACTAGCATCTATAGGTGCTGGAAATTCAGTAAAAAACTTATGTTTTAAAGAATCTTCCGCTGAAATACGCTTTTTCGGGTCATATGTCAGCAATCTACAAATCGATCGAAAAAATATATTAAATAAAGCACAATTAATTACCGATTAAGCAATTCAAATCCGTTTTCTGAAAGTTTAATCGCGTTGAATCGACTACGTAATGTGTTGTACGGATAGTCCGCAAATTTTGTTTTCTTGGCTCCAGGTAATTCGCTATAGCCGTGCCAGATACGTTCACTTGGCGTGCCTAGGTCCTTTCAATTAGAACAAAAACCTTGTTTTTAAAATCAATAAGTAAAAACATGTACTTTAAATATTAAGTTTAATTGATCAATTTCGGACTTTCCAGGAAATAAGGCTTTATGCAGCAAGAGCTCACCAAAAATGCAGCCGACGCTCCACATGTCGATACTGGTGGAATATAACTTTAATAAATTAAAAACGAATAACTGCAAAGAACTCGAGCATTTTAATCAATTACCTTTGTACCCAATAACAACTCAGGAGAACGATACCATAATGTTACAACAACTGGAGTGTATTGTTTCAATGGCGACCCGTATTCTCTGGCGAGCCCAAAATCACCTATCTAAAATAGCAATGGCAAATTATTTCAATTAAAAATTAACCGAAGATTATACAAAACGAAATGATAATTCTAAATTTATTTTAATAGAAACATTCCGTAATTATAATACAATAAGATAGAAAGTTTGTTATCTAATAACGAACACAACGAATATATTATTAAACTAATTGAAGCAAAAAATCTAACGAGTCGTTAACTATGAAGTCGTTAATAATTTAATTATTTTGATCTTTCACTGATAAAAAATTATATTAAAATTATTTTAAAATCTATAAAAAAATTTAATGACAACTATAATATTAACGTATTAGTATTAATAAAATATTAGTTTAATACTTTTTGGCAGACCAAAATTTTTAATTTAGTGCTACTTAAATTTTATTAATTAATTTTTAAATTAAACAGATATTTTATTTAAATTAATGTTTCAATTTGATTAATTAAAATAAAAATATAATTTGCTTCAAGCAAATGAACACTAAAAATGTATTTTTCTAAAATTGAAGTTCCTAAATAGATTTAAATTCAAATATATAAAAGTTGTAACTGAAAGTTACAACTTTTATAGTTACAATCAATATCAGTTACAACCAAGAGTTGTAACTGAAATTATTCTATTTACGTTTCATAAACATGTTATTGCATGAAATTCATTATATGTGAAAAATTTATAGATTAAAAATTATTTTTTTTTAAATTTTATAAATTAAAAATAATGCTAAATAAAAATTAAATAATTAAATAGTTTATTTATATTTAAATGCTTATATTGATATTTAGGAATAAAATAGAGAATGTAAATAGAAATAATTTTATCTATTAACGAATAAGATGTATGTCAAAATAGAAAACGTAAAATATCTATGAGTTAGATGTTATCAAACTATTTTAATGATTTTGGTCAACTAACCTTCAATACTCCTTTATGACTGAGAAGCAAATTTGACGTTTTTAAATCTCGATGCACTATCCAGTTATCGTGTAGATGAGCAACACCACGCAATAACTGAATCATAAGGGTCTTGACCTCACCTGCAAAATGTAATATAAGCATGATAGTAAAAGCTTTGTGTTTGCTGTTAACAATCACTATGAAATCACGTTATGAATTTATTCATTAATCAATTTCTTTGAAAGTAACTTGAGAATAATTTAAAAGAAATTAATAAACTGTTATTTAGTGAACTTAGCTTACTTATTTTAAACGACTTTTTCATACTGTATTGCATTAAGCTTTTCAAATCGTGTTCAACATAATCCATTACAATGTATATCTTGTCCATGTTACTGCCCACAACAATCTCCTAGAAATAAGAACGTTTTAATTGAAACTTTTAAGGGCTGCATACTTTAATCATAAAAGATTAGACGATTTTATTTATTATCTATTAAATATTTTAATTGATAATATTTTAAATTGATAAAATAATCTAATTAATTTTTAAATGTTAAATGTTTTAATCTTTTGAGTTTAAAAATGACACAGGAAATATTCATTGCCAATTAATAATGATGCCAATTAATATCAATTAATAATTGTATTTCAAAATCCATAACATGATTTACAAAATTGGGGACTTTATATCTTAGAACATTTACGGTCAAATAGCATTTGTGAGCTAAAATTGATGGATAGAAACTGAATTAAAGAGATAAATTTATTTTGATCAATTTATAAAATTATCGAACTATAATATCTTACGGTCAGCATAATGAATCGCCGTGAAGACTCACTGCGAAATCTGACAAGGGTCAAAATTGAATTTGATCCAAAATCAGTTTCATGACACAATTGCTATTGCATATGGAATAGCTCTAGAAGACGTATCCAGACTACATTTCTTATTGTAATAGCAATAAGATAGCAATAAGAAATGCTGTGAGAAACAGTGCAACGTAGCGATCAGGTGGCTATGCAGAAGTTGAATTAAAATGGCTGGGAATATTTGACCGTAAAACGACAAATAGATTATGTTATAATAATATATTTGTGCGTCCATGATAAAAAAATACAGACTACTAATGTCAATATCTGATGGTAAACAACAAAGAAAATAATTATTTTGCATTAAACTATTCGGCTTTATACACCCTATGTACAGATTAAATTTAGACTTTCTACGAATTTCGCTACAAACGCGCTTGTGTTAAATCGATGATGTGAATATCAAGTTTCGAAGTCACAATTTCAAGCAACTTTGCCGTCTTCTTGGTTTATGTTTGTAGTGATTGGCCACGATTGGCATCGTGGCCACTCAGATATAAATTATCAGATATAAATTATCAGGCCACTTATCAGATATAAATTTCATTAGCGCTTATATTTGTTAATCCCTAAATTATAATTGTTAAAGTGATTAACAAAAATCTTAAATTTGACAGAATTTTTAAATATATAAAGTATAAAGAAAATTAAAAACTACAAAAGAATGTGAGTTTCAACAATAAAAATAGTATAAAATTACAATAATAGATATAATTATGCAAAAAGAGTACTCATGAATATTTCTTACCCTGACAGTAACAACATTTTCGTGTTGAGCTTTCAGTAATGTGCTAATTTCACGAAGTGAAGTAATTGGAAAACCTTCCTTCTCTTTTTCCATTTTAAGACGCTTTAAAGCGACAATTTCCCCTAAAAACGTAATTATAAACATCCTTTAAAGAATTATTTAAATACAAGATGGATATTTTATTGAAAGAATCCTGCTAAGTTTTCTAAATACCTGATTTTTTATCCTTTGCACGGTACACGACGCCATATGTACCTTCCTCTATTCGATTAAGGCATGAAAATTCTTCTACACTTCTACATCCCTGGATGGCCGGGAAATAGTAAACCAGTTTTGCAGGTTGTGATTTAGGTGCTTGTTCAATTTTTACTTCCTTTGGAGAAACAGGGCGCATAAATGTTTTCTGATCATCGCTATCAAGGATTGGAGTCATGAACGTGCCTCTATTGCTATCTGCAAAATAATTTTTTAACGTCTTAAAATTTGACATTTATTTTTCAATGTGTAAATATTTTATGAGGTAATTATTTGATAGCATAAAACTAATTGAAAATGGATGTATATTTATTAGAGATGGATAAAGAAAAGAGGAATTTTTTAATGTTTTACTTCTGTTATTAGCAGAAAATTACAAATATTTAATTTTTAAAAAAGTAATTTTCTGAATTATTAAAAAAAAGAAGGAAAATTTTATTAGATATTTCGCTAACCTCCGTTTGCATTTGCAGAAAATTCAATTTTGCTAACTGAACTTAGCGAAATATAAAAAAATCCTGTTTTCTTTGATCCAGCTCGAATGTATTTTAATGTATTTTATGATATCATAAAATACATTTCAAATACGATAATTATCGTTTAAAATGATATTTACAAATTAAATATGAAAATTATTTTATATCAACTAAAATGATTTAAATAATTATTGGAGCTGAATCAAAGGAAAGAAGAAATTATTTTTGATATTTCGCTAACTTCTGTTAGCATCTTCAGGTAATTTTCTAAAGATGCTAACAGAAGTTAGCGAAATATCAAATAAAATTTTCCTTATTTCTTTGATCCAGATTCAATAATTATTTATCAATAAATTGATCATTATCAACTATTTAAAAGAAAATGGATGTACAAAGAATAACAAAAATATAAATAAATACTTTAAAAATTATAATTCAATTGGGATATTTTATTCTATAAGAATAAAAAGAAAAATAAGAATCAAGGAACATTTTCAGAAACGTTTTAGTACTAAACAAATTCTTGATATTTTCAACTTTAAAACTTCAAAATCGCTCTATTGTTTTATCGTTCAACTAAATAATAATAAAAACATAAATATAAAAAAACTAATATTAACTCTGTATGTCATTGTTTACAAATAAAAAAATTTAAATTTTAAAATTGTTATAACAAAACGATTACTCTCTTTTTGCTATTAAATGTGTTTTTAAAATATCTATTAATTTGTAAATAAATTAAAAATTGATATAAGCAAATCAACGACAAATACATTAGGCATTAATGAACTACTAATAATTTAGTCTATTTAGACGCAAACATAGGAAATGTGATAGTTCGTTTATCAAACTAACATCGTTCAAATTTAACGCATTTCCAGGATAAAATAAATTATTAAAACGTTTGATAAAATTCAATATACGTACCATCTAAGTCATTTTCTTCACTATCATTACTGCTATCACAGCTGTCATGCACCTCCATCGACATTTCGTTCGAAAAACGGCATACTTTCATTGGCTTTCGGTCTATCCTCGTTTTACTCGTCCTCTAAACATTCATGTCTTATTTCAAATAGCTCAATGATTCTATAATGTAATTTAATTAATGAATTAAAGTTGTATGGGTAGGGTGATGGATTTTGGAGAAATGAAAAAAGGGCCGAGGCAGTAATCGATTTTAGGGAAATGAAACGATGAAAGAAGAGACATTCAAGAACGGAAGTCGATAAGGGGGCGGATACGGTGGATGTCACGGATAATTAAGTTAGACGAGCGGACCTTGCCGTGAACATTTTTAAGTAAAAGGTAATCATCGAAATGGAAGCCTAAGAAAGTGAGATTGTGGACTATTGGAAGGATTGATGAGGCAAAAGATACAGCGGGAGGAGATATGTTAGGTTGACGGGAGAGGATTCACATTATTTTGGACTTGCCTGAGTTTAGAACGAGACGAATATGGGAGAGACGTTTGAAGATAAAAGAAAGACAGTTGGAGGTAGAAATTTCGATACCGTGTATGCGACAGACGGGTGCATGAGCATAGAAGATGATGTCATCGGCATATTGCATGAGGTAAAAAGAGTAAGTTTTGATAAACAAAGAGATATCGCTAAGTAGAAGAGAGAAAAGCAGGGGACATAGGACTGAACCTTGTGGTCCCACCGAAAATAGGGATGGATGTACAGGATGATGAATTTGAACAGACGCGAAAAGAATGGTCGGATAGATATGAGGTAAGCTATGCTATGGAGGAAGAAAAGAAGTGATTATAACGATGGCGAGAAAGGAGGATGGAGTGGTTGACGATGTCAAAGGCCGAGGAGAGGTCGAGGGAGATGAGAACCCTATATAGAGTATTGCCACGAGAAATTAGTTGGTCATTGTAAACTTTCATGCACGCGATTTCTGTGGAGTGATTAGAGCGGAAAGCGGGTTGGAAAGGAGGGTACGGATTGGATGAAGAGAGATAAACGTTGATCTGTATTAAGATTCGGCGTTTTAAGAGCTTAGAAAGAGTAGAGAGGAGTGAAATGGGGCAATGGCTAGAAGGAATAAAATGGTAGAAGGATGTGATAGATGTATCTAAATTTTACAACATTCTTACGAATTTGATAAACATGATGTATATTATATATCTGCTATTATCTGCTATATAGTGTATAGCAGATAAAATAAAAAATACAATCCAAGGGGACTTAAATAATTCAATTATTACGACAGACTCAAAATGTCAAAAAATGAGAGAACTTTAATAGAAACAAGCAATATTCTGTTTAGTAGTTTTGACTAGCTCTGGAGGCACAAACCCCGATAGCGCAATGAACTGAGATCTAGCTTTCGTTTACACTAACAGTGAATAATCCACTACAATGGATTCAGCTTTCACTTACACAAGCGCAAGCTGAACAGCATGCCTGCTATCTTATCGCTCTACTGCAAAGCGAAAAGAATTCAATACTGTTAAGAATTTAATAAATACTATTAAGAATTTACACCTGCAATAGTGCCAATCGGCTTATGGTATACGTTCTAAATGATGTATTTACAACATTTTGAAGTGTTGATTATGTATTTTAATTCTTTAAACTAGTATTACGATCATACATAATATTATAACTTATTGTGAGCTATAATAATCAAATATGTAAATTTAATAAAATTGTATAATGAATACAATTTGGGTCGTTATTGCTTGTACTAATTGTACTGCTTAACTGCCTGTATTTTATAACATACCGCGTGTCTTTTGCCAGTCTCAACACTTGACGAACTTGATGAGAGTGACGATGCACTGTGACTGCCGTTCTGAAGATTTGATGCTCTAAAGAATAAATATATAATCCTTTGATTATATAGATTCGCATATTTTACTTGGTCAAGGTGGTCTTTGCGTGCAATGTATGGAATTTATTACTGGAATGCTCATTATCAATGTCGGATGATTCACTCATTGATCGTTGTTAAGCAGCTATTTTATCTAGTGCGTTTTTTCCATCTTGTAAAAGTTTAAAGTATAATGCGGTCAGAAAAATTAAAAATTTGTAAAAAATACGTTAATTTAAAAATTACAATGAGCTAATTATTTAATTTCAAACGGTATTGTAAAAACTCATTTGAAAATGTAATCACTTGTTTGATAGAATTAATGCCATTATACAAGCCTTTGCAATCCCAAATTTTATAAGCAAAAATATTAATATTTAATGGGTTAAGTATCGCTCAAAATAAGTTCCAGCATCTCTTTCCACTATAAAGCTTCTAGGAAAGCCATAAAGCAAATTATAAATTGTCAATTAAATTTAGGTATATTATCTGCGTGCATTCACGACAAACAATTTAAAATTATCAACTTTTCGTAGTTAAGTATCAATGTTAATTAACATAAATAATAGATAAATTTATTATATCTTTATAAATTCATAAATTAATTATTAATTTGCCTTTAAAAATTAGCAAAAGAAAACTTGAAAATCAGGGAAAATGACTTTTTGTATTAAATAAAGAATATTATAAAAATTATAAGTAAATAATTATTATAATATTATATAATAATTAATATATTATTATAATATTATTATAATTATTATAATTATTTAAATATTCATTATAAATAAATATTACATAAATTTAAATCTTGAAGAATATTTTCATTACCAGATTGAAAAACTATTTACACTTATCACTAAAATTTAATTCTCAATTTTAAAATTCAAATAGGTAAAAAGAAGTAAATGCAATTTAATAGGTCACATCGACAGCAAAATAATTTTAATATAGTAATTTGAAAATTTTAGTTTGCTGTTGGTTAAGCTTCCCATAAATCATTTGATCATACATGTTTACAATTAAAAGAAAAAAAAACATTTTCGGACTAAATATTTTGAGTACTTTCGAAGTCATTATTATATACAGAGCTTTGACCGAGAAGGCCGTTTTGTCCGCTCATCGTACATTACAAAACATTAAACAAACATATCAATTTCAACCAAACCAAGGATAAGAAGTACCGATGTTGCCTTGATCAGCGTGTCTTATCCAAGTGGTGACCATGGCTTTGAATTGGCTCAATGATGACGCAGTCATGATGTCGTGAGACAATGCGTTCCACAACTTTCTCAATCTGCGTGACAATCGAGATACCATTGTCGACCTTCCAATTTGTCTTGCGCATAACGCGAGAGAATCACCCCTACGACTTTGTCGGACATTCATTTTAACACATTCACTTGGGTATCCATATATCCCCTTTACTATAGACCATATCGCAAACAGATCCAGAACGAGTAGTCTGGCTTGCACTGATATCATGCCTATTGAAGTCAAACGATCGCTATAACTCATCATTTTACATCCTCTAACAAGCTTGCTACCACGACGTATAATTTTCTCCAAATCCCTCATTTCACCTTTTGTAGAAGGGAATGATGCCTGGATAGCATATTCGATATGGGGACGAACAAGCGCATTATATAGCCGAGCAAAACACTAAGGAGATATTGACAAGAAACAAGTTTTAATTAGATAAATCATCTTCCTTGCTGAACAGCAACGTCTTTCAGTATCCATTCTAGTTTTAAGTGACGATTGCATAAGTATGTCAAGATCACGAACCTGATTGGTCGAAATGATACTACATGTCCCGACACTATACAAGGAAGACACATTGGACCTACCGAGACGAATGTATGAGCACTTAGAAATGTTTAACAATACCCCAGTATTAATACTACATATATGAACCCTGTCAATGTCACGCTGTAAACGGATATGGTCATCTGCAGATAAGACTTCACACCAGATTTTGATGTCGTCAGCAAAGGATAAACACGGACAATGGAGTTGTCTCAGTAAACTGTTCATAAACATGTTAAACAATAAAGGTCCTAGTACAGAACCAGAAAGAACTTCTGACGTAATTAAATGCGGTGAGGATAGGGTACTACTAACTCGTATTCTGAAAGATCTGTTAGATAGAAAATCTCTAATCCATCCTATAACTGAGCTATTAATGCAATAGCTGGCCACTGTTTGAATGAGGAGACTATGGGGAACACGATCAAACGCACGACTAAAATCGAACAGAATAACGTCAACTGCCTTTCCTTGAGACATGGATTCAATCCAGGCCTCACGGGCAGACAAAAGGTTGGTAAGGCAAGAACGTCCTTTTCTGAAGTCATGTTGCATAAAGCTATGCTGACCTGATATGCTCAAGTGTCTGAATATATGTTCGTGGATGATCCGTTCCAATACCTAACCCAAATGACTTGTAAGACTTATAGCTCGATAGTTGTCTGCTAACCGCGGGTCGCCCTTTTTAAATACCGGCACCACTATCGCACTCTTCCATTCAGACGGTACCTTCACGCTATCCAGAGATGCCTGAAACAAGCTAGTGACCGAAGGAGCCAAATGTTGACTCAACACCCTGAGTAGATGCGGATGAATATCATCAGGACCTGAAGAAGATGAAGACGACAAATGTAATAACCTCCAAGCCACACCATCCACATTGAATACAATGGGAGCACTAATGCATGTGGGAAAACTGACTGACTGAACACTATCTTCTATGGTCGAACTAGAATTATTTAGGTCAAATGCCTTAGCCAACTCATTAGCAACGTCAGAAGGGGAATCAAGCAACTTACCGTTTGATGATAATCTAGTGATTGCACAATAAATATGCGTACTTTGACGAACATATGACCAAAAGCGTTTGGGGGAGCTATTTAAAGATTGCACAATTTAGTCCTCATACTCCATACGTTTATTAATTCTGAGGCGTTTAAATGCATTGCGAGCAAGTTTGAATTGAGCAATCAAATTACCTTTGTGCCTACACTTTCTGAACAAAGTGTTGCGTCTTTTGAAAGCTTCACGTAGACTACTGTCAAACCACGGAGGCTTCTTATGAGCAGTTTTACGTATTAATCTACGAGGAGCAAAAAAATCAGATATACAAATTAGTAAATCTCGAATGAAATTCCAACGTTCCTGGCTTCCAATATCACCACACTCAAAGTTCAACAAGAACACAAACTGTTGTAACATCTCAACATCAACATGATGCCATGATCTCTTCGTCAATGAAGGTTCGGCATCGATTGCAAGAATATCTGAAGCTACAGTCAGCTTAAACACCAAAACACAGTGATCACTTCTTCCTATTGGAGGATTGTGGGATAGGTAAATACAAGTATCAATACAAGATCATCAGGAAATAATATCTATAATTGAAATTTTGAAGGTATCCTGCACGTTGCTTTAATCCTATATTTTAAGCCAACAAAAATACACTACATTTCAGTATTGATGGAACTCATCAGCTACTGATCCAATATTTACGTTTCACGTTTTCGATCTTTTTGATGGTGACAATGAGCATTCGACTCGTCTGCTGTGAAAATTTATAAATTAAATACACAATTTAATTGAAATAAGAATTATGCAGTCTTAATTAACTTTGCAAAATGTTTTACGAAAAATTTTCCATTCAAAATAAAAGTAATTAAACTAAAAAATAGAGAATTTCGAATTCTTGTAAGTCCCATCGGTTCTAAGGAACATTGTTCGGGATACCTTGTCGATGTTGTTCTACCATCCCTGCGTCAAACTCTGGACTCGCTCGAAAATCTCCCTGACCCACAAGTTGCATTCATCCTGCTTCGTAGCTACGCATCCGCTTGACGGGTAATCCATTTAATGCGCACTATAGACCCCGCCTTAGCCGAAGAGTTTTTCCGTTTGTTCGACCGCTTGATATTGAAGTGTTTTAGCAATATCACTTTTATTCAACCCGATAAGTAGGTGTGGATGCAAGCTCGCTTACCGCTGAAGATAAGAGGACTGGGCCTTCGAAGCTGCTTCCAACACTCTCAGGCAGCCTTCCTGTCCAGTGTAGACACTGTCGCTAGCCAATTAAACCTTGACCCTATAACTTTCCCTGGGTAGGAATTCGTTAAATCTATTATTCCGCAACACGTAGGAAATCTGCAAACAAATCAACGAGGATTATCTTGTCACATTGACGAAGTGTCGCGCCGCATGCTATTGGAGAATGCCGATCGCTTCGATAGTACCCGATTATTAGCAGTTTCATGCCCATACGCGTGTGCTTGGTTACAGGCCGTCCCTAGCAAAGCCACACATATGAACTTGGCATTAAATGAATTTGTTGTGCTACTACGTCTTTGGTTAGGGATGTCTCTCTGTAACAGTGATTATCGATGCAGACGCTGCCTTAGGATGACAGACAAATTCGGCTTCCACGCCCTAACATGTCAGTTTGGAGGCCACCCTAGAATTCGACATGATAGCTTAAGGGATACAGTATTTCAAGCAGCGGTTTCTGCTGGATTGAGGGTTGCAAAGGAGGTACCCAACCTAGTTTGTGGTTTGCGAGAGAGACCGGCGGACATTCTATTTTATAAGGACCCTCCTTTAGCAGTTGATTTTGCCGCAACTAACTCGCAACAAAATGCTTATATTTTCATGGCTTCTGAGATCCCTGGCTATGCCGCAAGCAAGTGTTAAGGAAATGTGTCAAGGAAAGGAAATGTAAACGCAAATTAGAGGAGAATAGATACAGTTTTACGGCAGCAGTTGTTGAAACTTACGGAGGATGGAACCCCTAAGGGGAAAAGCTAATTCGTTTCATTGCTCGTTCTATGTCATGTAGAAACGGTACCCCGTATTGCAGCACAGCGGGTCAGTTATTTCAGCGCGTGTTCGTCGCACTGATGAGAGGAAATGCAAAAGCGATCCTCAAAAGTCTTGACGAGATGGGCCAACACTTATTTGAGAAAAGTCTTGGATATTGTGACGACCCATCTCCGCGACTCTTTTCTATGAGCAACCTCGCACAGGCCGAGGCCCAGTCAGTTGAGGTAGTTCATGACTCCAATATTCGGACAGCTTCCGTCGTCAAAGGCGACCATTCTGAGGTTGACATGCCTGTCCTGCAACTCATGTCTCCACGACGACCTTCGGCATATCACTCAACATCTAAACAACCAAATAATGCTTCTTTGTCACTTCAGCAATCCACCAACAATTAAGGAGGGGTTGATATCGCATCAACCGAATATTGATCAACATACCGATGGAACTGCAACATTATCCAGATTACCACTTGCACCATTTTCGAGCCTTCCATTTGGAAATTCAAATTTTACTGAAATACAACAAAATATTTTTGACACTATTCAGACCAATCCACATGCAATTCAAAACCTTCTAAGTAATAATTTGGCTCAAAGACTTATGAGTAATCCTGCATTGCTTAGTTCAATTAAGCTTAACAATCCACAAATGCAAAGAGTGAGGGAGCAGAACCACGAGGTTTCACAATTCGTTAACAATCCGGATTTAATGCGTCAAACAATGGAAATGATTCGTAATCCTACAACTATACAGGAAATTACGAGACACTCACAATTCGGATCCTGCCAGGGCGACTAAATGACTACTGCGGTATCAGCATACTGACATACACTACTGCAGTGACCGAATAACAGTCTCGAGCGGTTTTCATGCTAGTCCAATCGTCCGTCGCTACAGAACAGTAACCAACGGGATAGTCCTCCCTGGACAGTAAACAAAGGGATATTCCGTTAGTTACTGTCCAGGGAGCGAAGGTGTGGTTAGCTGCGCTTGACCAGGCGAGCAAAGCGCGTCTAATTGCGGCTACTGCACCTCATTCCGGGGCCTTCCTTCACACACGTCCCTGTTCGTCGCTCGGCACAAGACTTGACGACTGGTCACTACGCATCGCCATTGCCCTGCGCCTCGGTGCCCCAGTCTGTCTGACACATGTATGTGTCTGCGGAGCGGATGTAGACGCCAGCGGACGACATGGGCTCAGCTGCCACAAGTCCATCGGCAGACTGTCACGCCACAGCGAAGTCAACGATCACATCAAGCGTGCACTAATGTCGACAGAAATCCCATCGCGTCTGGAGTCGAAGTCACTGGCGCAACATGATGACAGGCGGCCGGATGGATTGTCACTGACTCCATGATCAAATGGCAGGTGTTTGGCTTGGGACTTAACCTACCCAGACACCTTAGCACCGAGTCATCTTAATACAGCTGTGACCGCACCGGCAGCGGTAGCCAGTCAAGCAGAGGACAAGAAACGCAGCAAATACTCCTTCCTAACACCAATCTACAATTTTGTGCCGGTCGCCGTGGAAACGCTTGGTGCGTTGGGCCCAGAGGCGGAAGGCCTAATGCACCAAATAGGTCGACGGATAGCAGCAGTGACCGAAGGGCGGCAGTCCACGGATTTCCTGCTGCAGAGGCTGAGCGTTGCCGTCCAACGCGGTAACGCTAGTGGCGTTTTGGGAACGGTTGAGGGGACGAGCGATAGACAAGACTTAAACACAATTTTTTATTTGTAATTTTTGGTTTTTATTGAAAGATTAGAGAGAAAAAATGTAAGCAGTATATTTCATTTTCAGATTCTTAAATAGGAGAAAATATGAAAATATTTTCCCTAAAATGTTCAAAAAATCTCCTGGTGTATGGTCTGGCATTACATCTAGGAAAGGTGAAAACATGGCTAGGACTGATATTACTACTTATATCAGTCATTCTATTCATACGGATATGTTCATAACATAGTATGGTACAGTATTTTTATATCAAGGCTATATACACGATATATTTAAAACTTTTAGTGCCTTCTATACAATTATTTTAAAATAGATCCGCCCTTTACTATTTTGGACTTGACGATTTGACATACGCATTCAGTATACCAGAAAACAGGTATTTTTCTAAATGAAACAAGTAGTTTTATTAGATTAATTTCGAATGATTTGTATTTCGAATGATTAAGCATTTTTTCGAATAATTTCGAAAAAATGCTTAAATATTGAAGATAACATTTTACTGATAGATTGACCAATTTATGATTATGCGAAAACTTTACCTTATGATCTTCGTATTTAAAAAATTTAATTTTACTTAGCAAAATGTGTCCCGACGCACGTTTACATGACCAAAAAATCTAAGTGATGTTTGAAGAAGGTGGGAAAGGAGAAGGTATTTGCATGTGATAAAGTAGGGAGCACTGCGGACGTCAAGAGGGAGCTGATTTCAGGCGAGTTGGGCGGCGACGAGTAAGGATCGGAGACCGTAGTTGTTGGAGTAATTGGGAACGTGGAGTAAGATGCAATGACGGGAACGCATCGATATAAAGGTGGGGCGAGTGTCTTATGAGAAAGGGTTGATAAACGATGGGGATCCGTCATGAGATCCCGATCTACCAAGTCATGAGATCATGTATGTTAATCAAGCCTAAATCGGGCCAAGTGATTGTCTTTATATTTTTTCATTAGCCTGTTATGGCGGCTGCAAGTACGATCTTTAGGCAATCTCTAAAAATCGCTTTAAAAAAACGATTTATTTTAAAGTGGCAAATGCGTGCCAGCGCACGCTTACATGACCACAACAAAACAAGACTGTGAATCAGGTGTCGAGAAGGTGTGAACGGAGGAGGTGTTTGAATGTGATAAAGGAGGGAGCGCGGCGGACGTCGAGAGGAAGTTGATTCCAGGCGAGTGAGGCGGCGACGAGGAATGATCGGAGACCGTAGTTGATGGAGTAATTGGGAACGTGGAGTAAGAGGGTATGACAGGAACGAAGCGATAGCGAGGTGGGGTGAGTGTCTTATGAGAAAGGGTTGATAAACGATGGGGATCCGACATGAGATCCCCATCTACCAAGTCATGAGATCATGTATGTTAATCAAGCCTAAATCGGGCCAAGTGATTGTCTTTATATTTTTTCATTAGCCTGTTATGGCGGCTGCAAGTACGATCTTTAGGCAATCTCTAAAAATCGCTTTAAAAAAACGATTTATTTTAAAGTGGCAAATGCGTGCCAGCGCACGCTTACATGACCACAACAAAACAAGACTGTGAATCAGGTGTCGAGAAGGTGTGAACGGAGGAGGTGTTTGAATGTGATAAAGGAGGGAGCGCGGCGGACGTCGAGAGGAAGTTGATTCCAGGCGAGTGAGGCGGCGACGAGGAATGATCGGAGACCGTAGTTGATGGAGTAATTGGGAACGTGGAGTAAGAGGGTATGACAGGAACGAAGCGATAGCGAGGTGGGGTGAGTGTCTTATGAGAAAGGGTTGATAAACGATGGGGATCCGACATGAGATCCCCATCTACCAAGTCATGAGATCATGTATGTTAATCAAGCCTAAATCGGGCCAAGTGATTGTCTTTATATTTTTTCATTAGCCTGTTATGGCGGCTGCAAGTACGATCTTTAGGCAATCTCTAAAAATCGCTTTAAAAAAACGATTTATTTTAAAGTGGCAAATGCGTGCCAGCGCACGCTTACATGACCACAACAAAACAAGACTGTGAATCAGGTGTCGAGAAGGTGTGAACGGAGGAGGTGTTTGAATGTGATAAAGGAGGAAGCGCGGCGGACGTCGAGAGGAAGTTGATTCCAGGCGAGTGAGGCGGCGACGAGGAATGATCGGAGACCGTAGTTGTTGGAGTAATTAGGAACGTGGAGTAAAAGGGTATGACAGGAACGAAGCGATAGCGAGGTGGGGCGAGTATCGTCTAAGAAAGGAAGGTTGATGAACGATGGGGAGCCGACAGCGATGAGACGAAAAGTAACGAGAAGAAGGCGGAGTTTGATGCGGATGTGGATGGTGGGCCAGGAGAGTTGGGCAAGATATGTGGATGTGTGGTCGAAGCAACGGAGACGAAAGAGCACTCGAACGGCGGTGTTGATTATTCGTTGTAGGGGTAGGATGATGGATTTTGGAGAATTGGCAAAAGGCTAAGGCAGTAATCGATTTTAGGGAAAAGAAGCGATGAAAGAAGAGACATACAAGAACGGAAGTCGATAAGGGGGCGGATACGGCGGATGTCACGAAGAATTAAGTTAGACGAGCGGACCTTGTCACGGACGAAGGGTTTAAGGGAAAGGTGATCATCGAAATGAAAGCCTAAGAAAGTGAGATTGTGGACTATAGGGATGATCGATGAGGCAAAAGATACAATGGGAGGAGATATGTTTGGTTTACGGGGAAGGATCCACATTATTTTGGACTTTTCGGCGTTTAGAACGAGATGGAGATTGGAGAGACGTTTGTAGATAGAAGAAAGACAGTTGGAGGCAGAAATGCCGATATCGTGTATGCGATGTGCGGGTGCATGAGCATAGATTAGAATGTCATCGGCGTATTGCATGACGTTAAAGGAGTAAGGTTTGATAAATGGAGAGAGATCGCCAAGCAAAAGAGAGAAAAGCAGGGGACCTAGGACTGAACCTTGTGGAACCCCGCAAAAAATAGGGATGGGAGGGGAGGATGATGAATTATAACAGACGCGAAAGGAACGGTCGGATAGATATGAGGCGAACCAAGCTACGGAGGAGGAAGAAAAGCCTTAATCATAACGAAGGCGAGAAAGGAGGACGGAGTGGTCGACAATGTCGAATGCGGAGGAGAGGTCGAGGGAGATGAGAACACTATATAGAGCCTTGTCTCGAGAAATGAGTAAGTCGTTGTACACTTTTATGCATGCGATTTCTGTCGAGTGATTAGAGCGGAAAGCGGATTGGAAAGGAGGGTACAGATTGGATGATGAGAGATAAGCGTTGATTTGTATTAAGATGAGGCGTTCTAAGAGCTTTGAAAGAGTAGGGAGTAGTGAAATGGGGCGATAGCTAGAAGGAAGGGAGGGGTCGAGCGATTGTTTCTTAAGGAGGGGACGAACGATTGCGGATTTCCAGTGTGAAGGGAAGATACGACTGCGGATAGACGAGTTAAACAAGGTTGTGAGAAATGGGGATATCGATGAGCATATAGATTTTAATATGTGAGTAGGCAGGGGATCGGCAGGTGAGGTTTTGTTGGGCAAGGACATGAGGACAGATGATACTTCTGTAGGTGATACAGGGAGAAGATGAAAGAGTTCCGGAAGGATGAGAGTAGACTGGGCAGAGTGGGATAGGATGGAGACCGGGGTGTGAGAGAGCAGCGTGGATACTTTAGTCTGGAGAAATGACGAATAATCATTAGCATTGATGTTGCAAGGCGTAGAGGAACGAGCCAGGATTGAGTCAAAAGTATGCCAGAGAGTCTTAGAGCTGAATGAAGTAATGATTTTATGCTGCCAGAAGGAGTTGCATTTGGTACGTAGTAGGTGGAGATGAGACCGGCGAAGAACAAGATAGGAATCACGGAAAGACGGAGTGATCGAGCGGAAATCGCGTCTGAGAGAGCGGTGATAGTCTCGAAAAGCATGGCGGAGTCGACGCTTTGGGAGTAGGCATTGGAAGTCAAACCATGGGGTACGGTGCAAGCGACGGTGTGGGTGAGACTTGAAGGGCAAGAGAATATCGAGAGTGGATGTGAGTTCAGAGTCGAAAAGAAAGGCGAGATCGTGAGGAGATGAATATGTTATTGTGGGTAATGATAGAGACGATTTGAGTAAGGCAGAGCGGAGAAGGGAGAGGTCAAGATTTCTCCAAGGGCGACGTAGGATTGTAAGTGTGTGAGGAGGGGTGTGGTTGCGAGTGAGATCAAGGGTGATAAGAAAGTGATCGGATAGACCAGGATTAGAGATGGACAGTGAGGTGTGGGCAGCAAAATGATCGGGGACAGCGATGATGTCGAGTGCCCCGCCAAGTATATGTGTGGGGCAGTGGAGATTAGTTTGTAATTGTAGTTGGATAGAATGTTGATGAAGCGGATGGAATCTGTGGAAGAGGGGCGTTTAGGTGGATATTGAAGTCGCCTAGAACGAGTGAAGGGATTGAGGACAAAGAACAATGAGAAAGGAGGTCAGCGAGTTCGGTAAAAAATAAGGCTGTAGGAGCTGATGAACCAGGACGGTATACAATGGCGAGATCTAGATTGATCGGGTTAGAATAACGACAAGTGAGCAATTCAAAAGAGCAAGGACTGAAAGGGGGATTGATTTTGCGAAGAGACGCTGGGTGACGCGCGAATGTGACGATGCCGCCATGATTAGAGGATTTAGAAGGGCATGAGCTGAGGGGGCGGGCGGATTCGACTAGGGAGCAACCGGCAGAGAGCAGACGGCGAATGGAAAGGTCGTCGGAATCTGAGTGCCAGGATTCGGTGAGGCAGAAGAGATCGATGGATTGCTTGGTGAATACGTTGAGGATAAGATCGGATTTATTGAGAATAGATCTAGTGTTGAGGAGACCGAGGCGGAAACCGTGTGTTGTGGCGAAAGAGTCTAGTGGAGAAGACACATAGGAGAGATGGAGCGCCATCGAATTTTTGGACGGGTGTGGACAACTTGAAAATTTCCGTCTATATTTCGGATGGAGAGTGATGTTTCGCCGTTTTCCTCGCGACGGCGTTTTTCGATGCGGGCTGAAGAGATTTGAGCGATTTCAGAAGGGGGCGATCGGGAAAAATTCGAGTGCTTGAAGATGACATGAGTTTGAATCGTTAAGAGAGGACAGAAGACGCGTGAGAGCGATGCTTGAAAACGATTTTTAGGAGAGGGGCTGGGAAGGATTAGATTGAGAAGATTTGTTTAGCGGATGAATGTGACAAGAGAAATGTCCTTGAAAAAGGATGGTTTATCCGCATAGACAATAGACGAGAGGATGGATCTAAAGGCGGAAACATCGTGGTCTAGACGTGCTTGTTGAGATAAGGAGTTAGAAAGCGTGATATTAGTGACAATGACGCAACGATCGCGAGAAGCAAAGCGCTTCCGTAAAGGAGGACGACTGACGTGAGTAGGTGAGATCACGATAGAAGAGCTGGCAGTTGATGATTTGGTGGGATTTGGTTTGACGACGGGAGACATAGAGGATAATGATAATAAAGAGGGTGGCAAGCGATGTGACGAAAGGTTATGAGTGGAAGGATAGTGGAGGTTGGTGGAAGTGATTTTGGTTGATGGATGCAAGTTATTGAGAAACGAGACGGGAAGTACGGGACGGGGGTGTCGGGGAGTGAAGATGACATGGAATGGGAAGTGTATATGGTGGCAGGGTCGGTGGGTGGAGAAAGGACATTAGAAACGACGGAGGTAGTTTGAGTTGACGTGTTGGATGTTGATATGTGCTTATTGGAAATGTTGCATATTAGTTTGTTGGCACAAAAACCACATACGAAGTCTTCTTTAGCCTTATTCTTGTCGCAGGTGATTGTTGTCCAGACGCTGCAGTCGTGTATCGAGCACTGTACTTGCAGTTGTCCATAGTTGGTGTCGGTCTTAGTTGTTTTCTTGCGTCCTCCCATTAACTCTAAAAATGCTGCAAGAGTGGCGAACAGAACTTGATTGATCTGGTACTGGATTGATCTGGAACTGGATTGATCCGGAACTGGATTGATCTGGAAATGGATTGATCTGGAAATGGATTGATCTGGAAATGAATTGATCTGGAACTGGGTTGATCTGGAACTGGATTGATCTGAAACTGGATTGATCTGAAACTGGATTGATCTGGAACTGGATTGATCTGGAACTGGATTGACCTGGAACTGGATTGATCTGGAAATGGATTGATCTGGAAATGGATTGTTCTGGAAATGGATTATGAGTGGAAGGATAGTGGAGGTTGGTGGAGGTGATTTTGATTGATGGATGCAAGGTATTGAGGGACGAGACGGGAAGGACGTGGGGTGTCGGGGAGTGAATATACATTAGTTGTAACAATTTGCGGCTCCGTCACTGTCTTGGTAGATTTATCATAAACTTGACAAAATCCATCTTGCTGCGATACAGTTTGCGGCTACTTCACTGTCTCAGTAGATTTGTCAGAAATTTGAGAAATTCGATCATGCTGCGATGCCATTTCCAATTGCTCTAATCGTTTTATTATCAAGTTGATTTGTTTCGCCGCACAGAATCCGCAGTAGAACGGTGGCCCGCCACAAGTTTCCTGACCCAAAGCACAATTATGCGTTACTGATGTCCAGATTTGACAGCCGCTAGCGGAGCATTCCACTTGTATGTTCTCGAGCTTGCCGGTTTTATCGGTATCAACAGAGATTGCTCGCTTGGCTTTTGGTAGATTTTTCTTCTTGGCTCCCATTAACTGTAGGTTGCAATAGTTTACGATTTTTAAATAATTGTAAGTAGTTAATTGTAAGTAGTTCGCGTTAGTAGTAGCGAGCTGATGTCGTCGATGGTTGTCGATGGTTGTCGATAATTGTCAAGCGGATGGTTGTCGATGGTTGTCGTCGAAGGTTGTCGTTTGGTTGTCGTTGTATTTATGTATTTACTTTGGATTGTATGTTATTTATTGTATTTACTTTAGATCTCAAACTTTTTTAAAAATTTATTAAGTTTTGTTACCAAGCGTTTCGAGCCATTCAACACATGCGTTGTCGTCACGTAGTGGTCCGCTGATCAATGTGTGAAGATTCCAAACCATCTGAAAATCGTTCAAACACATTATAATTTCAGTTTTCTCATTATTGAAGAAATAAAACCAGCGTTTAAAATTTTTAAAATTGTTAAAAATAAATTTATTTTTATTCAAGATAATAAAGTAATGATGCCAATTTTTTTGTATACGTTGATTTGTTGTAAGTTGGAAATAATAAGTTAAAAATGATGATAGGATATCATACCTAAAAAAATTTTGGTTTCTTATAAACATACAATGATTCGTATACATATAAACAATTGAGTTCAATAGATTCGTAATTAGCATCAATGAAAACGTTTTCCCCGTTCATTAATGCAATTCAATTGATTTCCTTAACATAAGTCTTGGTTATTATAAATCTTACAATTACAGTTCAGATCGCTACGCTCGCGGAAAAATCTGTATTAATTAGGAGTTTAAACTATCTTGTTATACATATTAACTACTTACAAAGAACCTAAATTGGAAGAACCTAAACCTAAAAACCTATACCAGAAGAACCTACACAATCTTTATTGAAATCTACACAAGAGACTTTACTCTGATAAAGTCTGAATATACATACATATAATGCTCAAACAGAGGAAGACTACAAAGCGAGGTGATGCTGCCAAGTTCGTGGATTATCAGGTTAGGTGTTCAAGTGAAGATTGTCATGTGTGGACAAGTGTTTCAGTTCCCGGGGAAAAGAAAATAGCTCTGTCTAATGCATCTTTCTACTGCGGGTACTGCTGCGCATCTTTGATAAATGATTTGAAGACGGAATCTACCCCCTTGGTTGTCGGTCAGTCGAGTTGTAATTCTCTTGGACCCATATCAGCTCCACCAATTCCAAAAAGCATAAGTGCCGGTCAAAGTAAGGAAGTTCTTATTTCCAAATCTACTAAGAATGTTGAAAATTCCAGTCATAGTGATGGAAGCTATTCTAACTCTATATATCCCTCCTCAAGTCTTAACTTTATATATCCCTCCTCTAGTCTTGCAAATAATCCAATGAATATAGATTTAACTGTAGAGGGTGAGACTGTAGCCATGGATGTTCCAGTGCATTTACCTGATGTTACTAATGATGAAAATACATATTGTCAGGTTTTGAATCATGGTCATATGTCTGATAATGGGACTGTCAAAAAGAAGGAACAAGCGTCAACGATAAGTCAACATACACTATCCGCAGTGTCACGTGACAGTCTCGAATTGCAAATTGGTAATAATAGGAAACACACCGCTGATCGATGTAGATCTGTTATTCTGGCCAATGTAAGAGAATCTTTATTTGAGAACGCACAAGTACGTCTTAACGAGGACGTCCAGAGTGTGAGATTTATATTGACGCAGGTACTTGGTTCTTGCAATGTGGATATTGTCAAACGTGTTAAACTCGTTGCATTATTTCGACTGGGTAAGCGTGATACACTTAGTAATAGGCCGCGTTTACTCAAGGCCGTATTTAGAGAGCAGTCACATGCTGAGTTAATTCTTCGGAATTCATATCGTTTAAAAGGATCCCACGTTAGTCTCTTTAAAGATCTTGACGCTCTTCAAAGGGAGAAATTGTCTCAAGCTAAGAAAGAACTTGCATCTCGTGTTGCACTTGGTGAGAGCAATCTATGTGTGCAAAATTTTCAAGTAGTGAGGCGACGCATTCGAATCAGTTGGTCCCCATTAGATGTATCACCTCTCATGAATGTGGAGGGTTTTGGCAAGGTCTTACAGCATATAAGTGCCTAGCTGATTTGGGATCTGAAGTGTGTCAGATTGCTAGAGATGATATTATTACTCGCACTGGTGTGAATAAAAGTCATAGTATATTTTATTGTAATGTTCGGAGCTTGTTACAGAAAGTCGATGAGCTAAAGTTTAGGATCAAGTCTGTTAATCCAATTATAGTTGGTATTACAGAATCTTGGCTTAATTGTGATGTATCCGATGCTGAGGTATCCATCCCAGGCTATTCTTTGTTCCGTAGTGATCGGATAGGGGGTAGGGGTGGTGGCGTAGCTCTCTTTATGAGAGACGAAGTTAAGGTGCGCGTTTTGAGTAAGTCGTCTATTGATAGAGTTGAGAGTTTGTGGTGTCAGGTGAAGTTTGATAACAGCTCACCCATCATACTGGGTCTTGTGTATCGTGCTCCTAAGGCAATATCTAAGAAACTCATTGAAGAGATAGAGTTGTATACGCGAGGAGATTGTGATACTGTGATAATTGGGGATCTGAATATGCCAGATGTTGAATGGACTTCGAATACGGTTCTTCCTACTTGTGATAGTGAATCTTGTGACCTTATGGAGTGTTTTGCTTATTGTGGCCTTGCTCAATTTGTTGATGTACATACTCGCTTTTCAAGTTGTAGTTCTTCCCTTCTTGATCTTTGCCTATCGACAAACAGTCAATTAATCAGTAGTATCCAATATGATTCTTCTGTTGGTTTGTCTGATCACTGTGTAGTTAAAGTTTTGCTAAATATACAAATGAGGGTGTTTCATCATACTCGGTACAAACGTCAGATTAATGTTTTTCGGGCGAACTATGATGTTATTACATCAAAGCTGCATAGAGTAAGTTGGCCTGATCCGGCTGTTGTCGGAGTTGACGAGGCCTGGGATCATTTTCGCGTGACGCTTTATTCTCTAATGGTAAAATTCTCACCTTTGAAGTCTAAGACTAGTCGGAAAAGCGCTCGTTGGTTTGATACTGAGCTGGCTACTGCGATGAAGGCTCGTGACTTCAGTTTCAAATGCTTTAAGGGTGGGTTTTGTGAATATGGTGTTTATAAGCAGGCGAGAAATTTCTTCAATTCTTTAAAGCGACATAAGCGCTATTTATTTGAAAATGGTCTAGCTCATAGTTGTAGACATGATCCCAAAGCTCTCTTTCTATATGTGAATAGTAGTAGGAACGCTAATAAAACAATTGGCCAATATTTTAATAGCGTTATTGAAGACGACCTTGCTGAGATGTTCTCAAGGCATTTTTACTTGTACAAAGAGACTACAAACGAGTATTCTGAACCTATCCAGAACAGTGAGACGATAAGAGGTGCTAGTGTTTCATATCCTAGTTTAGACATAGCTAATTTGATAACTCCTGAGAAAGTTTTAGCTGAACTGCATCGTCTTAAAGAGACAAACTCCAAAGGTGCTGATTTGTTACCTTCGATATATCTTCGTCGAATAGCAGACTCAATATATACACCACTTTGTAACATATTTCGACAATCTATTATTGATACGAATCTGCCAAAAGAGTGGAAACAATCGATCATTCACCCCATCTTCAAAAAGGGTGATAGATCTTCAGTAGACAATTATAGACCAGTAAGTATTACTTGCTTATGTTGTAGAATGTTAGAGCGAATTATACATGGTTATATGGTCAAGTTTTATAGTGAGAATAATGTAATAGCTTCTCAGCAACATGGTTTCCGTAAGGGTTATTCGACAGTTACTAATCTACTCGCTGCCCATCTTGATTGGTCAGCTAATAAAGCCGTATCAATTGCTACTGACATCATATTCTTCGATTTCTCTAAGGCATTTGACAGAGTAGACCATAGACTCCTCCTAAATAAACTAGAGAAAAGTGGCATTCCATTTTTGCTTGTTAGATGGATTGAATCGTTTTTAAGCAATCGTAGTTATTGTGTGCATGTAGATAATTTTTACTCTTCTTCGCGGCCATGTAATATAGGGGTGCCTCAAGGTTCAGTATTGGGTCCATTGTTATTTAGTGTCTACATCAACGATATCCCGGAATTTATTGATTCTCGGATGCTTTTATATGCAGACGATTTGAAAATCTGGCGGACAATTCGTTCACCCAATGATATACTTAAACTGCAACGGGATATCGATGAAGTCGAAAATTGGGCTCTGCTCAATAGGTTGATTGTAAATATATCAAAATGCAAACATTTACGTGTTCGTGGCGGAAATGCTCAATCTTTAGTTAATTATAGCTTTCAAAGCAGTGATATAGAACGAGTGAACAAATATAAGGACTTGGGAGTGTGGATAAACAGTGATTTGAGTACCGTCACACATACTGAACATGCTTGTTCAAATGCGTTGGGGATAATCGGTCAACTTAGACGCACTTTCATTGCACTCAATCAATTTGCCCTACGTCCGCTAATCTTTGCTCATGTGTTGAGCCGTCTTCTATATGCTGCGCCGTGTGTGTATCCCCAAAATTCAAAAGAACATATTAGTTCAGAGAGGGTACTTCATAGAGCTACCAAGCTAGCACCGCAACTGAAATTTTTGTCGTACCCTGATCGATTAAAAGCACTTAGACTTGAGACTGTTACGTGGACCCGCCGGTACATCGATATGAGTATGGTATGGCAAATTCTTAATGATTTGGATCATCCACTTCGAGATTGTCTTCATTTGCGCTCATCCAATATCCTCCGAGGCCATGGTTTAACCCTGCGACGTGAAAGGATAAGAAAATCATGAGCTGTTCAATTTGATCGGCGAGTTGTATCTCTGTGGAATAGGCTTGGAGAGTCAACAGTGTGCAGTAGCAATATCAACGAATTCAAAAAGAAATTACGGATGGAGAATGCCATGGGGAAAGCTGCTTTTCCGTATTTGTGATACTTTTATTATATTTTCTTTTTTTCTGCAGTGAACCAGCCAATTAAGCCATGCTTTTATGTGCTGTTGAAACATTAATAATAATACCAAAGTGCTTAAAAAGTATTTTGAAGTTCAAAAAATTAAATTTTGTTTTACAACGTAATACATGTTAAATCAATCTCAAACTTGAAAATAATGTAGATATATGATTTGTAATCGTATTATAATAATATTGCAGTAAACAAACTACTAACAAGGGCAATGGTAAAATTTTAATTATTTTTGTTTTAATTTAAAAAATTTAAATTTAAATTTTTGCAACATTCTGAATAAATCAATTCAAAAGTTTTTGTGTAAATGTTAAGTGATAGATGGTCGATGTTGTGAGATGAAAAAAGTGTGGGTTATCATATCGATTTTTTTAGGAAACATTATTTTTAAGTTTAAAAAATTGAACATTTTCTCTGAAGCGTTATATACGTCGTATCGAGCTAAATACATAATGTGCTATCATTGTGTGATAATTTTTAACTAATCCGAACACTTACTTGAAAAATATTCAAATTTTAATTTTTTTGAAAAAAATTTAATTTTAATTTCAAACTTTACCTACACTATGCTGCAAAAAAAATGAAAGATGTTTTTTAAATGTCTAATAAAGGTCTTTCGTTTTTTTTCGCCTATTTGTGTCCGCCTTTCGGAAATGTTGCCGAATTAAATTAGACGAGCGAACCTTGCCGCAAACATAGGGTTTAAGTAAAATGTGATCATTGAAATGGAAGCCTAATAAAGTGATATTATAAACTATGGGAATTATTGATGAGGCAAAAAAGCAGGGGAGGATATATGTTAGGTTAACGGGGGAGAATCCACATTATTTTGAAATTGTCTGAGTTTAGAATGAATTGAAGACGAGATAGACATTTGTAGATAGAAGAAATACAGTTAGAGGCAGAAATGACGATATCGTGTATGCGATGGGCGGGTGCATGAGCATAGATGATGATGTAATCGGCGTATTGCATGACGTTTATGGAGTAAGGTTTGGTGAACGGAAAGAGATCGTCAAGCAGAAAATAGAGAAAAGCAGGGGCCCTAGGACTGAACCTTGTGGGATCCCGCAGAAAATAGGGATAAAATTGGAAGAGGATGAATTAGAACAGACGCGAATGGAACGGTCGGATAGATATGATGAAAATCATGCTATAGAGTAGGAAGAAAAGCCGTAATCATAACGAATGCGAGAAAATTATAGACGGCCATCAATTACCTTAAAGCTAAATCTTCATTAGTACCGACTGCTAGCTTTAGACTATTTAACTCTCGAAGAGAGTTAAACATTATCGGGAGCGGTATTAAAAATCACTCATCAGCAATGCTCAATGTAGATTGTTGAAGGTATTAAGCAACTTCGCGAGGTGTTTTAAAAACAATTTCTTCAGAGCGATGTGGATGTTGCAAAGCTTTTAAAGGTTCATAGAGTTTATCGACTAGGCAAGAAACTGTCAGTCAAACCAAGGCTTTTAAAAGTTGTTTTAGTCTCAAAAGATCATGCCAACTTTCTACTCAAGCATGTATTTAGACCAGTGTTCCTCAAACCTTTTTTGTCAGCCGCCCCCTTTGAAAAAAAACAATATTTATTATGGACCCCCTGATATAAAAAAATATATTAATAAAAATTCTGATTTACTTATAGTTTATTTTAAGCACGATCTCCATATATTTAAATAATAGTTTGCGTTAAGTGTTTAATGAGACGGATGTATCTGGTGCGAGTCTACCAGGGTTTTGATTTTCGGTTCTATATTAGTTAATAGAAGTCTTAGATTGCCTCTCTGAACTATTTGAAGACGATTTCTTTTCTTTGACAAAAGATTTGTAACTGCGCTAAATCCTCTTTCGACCAGATATGACGTTGGGAAGGCAATCAAAAACTTCTGAACGATTGCCCATGTTTCAGGATAACTTTGTTGAATTTTATTTTGCAACCAAAATTGTTGATAGCCGCTTTTGAATTTGAATTTCAATTGACTGTTCTGGTTCGAGTCTTGATGGGGGCTATTTTTAATATTTCTCAAAAACAACCCCAATTTCCCTTCAAAAATAGCATGGGGGTCGCCTGTGGCATGGGGTCGCCCCTGGCGCGCCACAATAAATTTATACACGTATTGTGATTTCAGTAATATTATAGCGATTTGTGTTATGTTTTAAAAGGGTATTTTAAAATGAAAACTAAAAGGATAAATTGTAATTGGCTATTTCGTGCTTACTTATAATCTTAAATATGTGTTGTTTATTTGTAATGAAGATGAAATTTACATTTTTTCATCGACCCCCACCTCTCTTTCATGGACCCCCTTTTAATCAAAAATTCTCTACCGCCCCCTGAATCGTCAAACAGGCCCAAAGGGGGCGCTACGGACCACTTTGAGAAACACTGATTTAGACTATCATGTTCTGACTTACATATACTCCGTGATTTATCTCCCATAGACCGTTTGAGAAGACACGAGGCTTTCGCTGAGCTGCACCGACGGGTGGAAAGTGGCGAAAGCAAGCTATGTGTTCGGAATTTTCGAGTGTTCGTGTGGCGTCCAGCTGTCCGGTGGAAACCGTTACTTCTGTAGAGTCAGATTTCTATAGTAGTGTTGATTGGTGTGCAGGTGAACTAGTTGACTTCGTAAGCTTTACCGAGTGTGTCACAGTTTGTCATTATACGAACATTTTATTCGGATATTCAAATGTTCGCAGTCTTTTGGCTCAGTCCTCTGAAATTTAATTCCTAGTAGCATCGAAACGTTTTGATGTATTTTGTATGACCGAAACATAGCTACATGCCAACATTTCGGATAATTGTGTTGTCATTCCTAACTAGTTTCTTATACGATTGGATCGCTCGCGTGATAAACGTAGAGTTGGGGTAGCCGCATATGTGCAAAATAATCACCTGGTATTGAACATTTCTGCTTTTCGTGACGAGATCGGATCGTCATTTGAAGGACTCGCTTTTACACTGGGAAATAGTCAGCAATATCGATTCGGTGTCCTTTCTCGCTCTCCGTCCTATGAATTAAGATTTGACTCCCTTAAACTACATTTGCTGAGTTTATCTTCGTATGATCTGATTCTGCTTTTAGGTGACTTCAACTTATCATCACATCACGAAATTGGGAAGTATTAAGTGACTCTCTGTTACTCGAAATGCTACTGGTTCAACATATTAAATAACCTACTTGTGTGACAGGGACGCCTTTTATACTCTATTTGGTCTTTATTAAGTGTATGGGAGACGTCTCAGGTGTTCGTTATGACGCACCAATCGGCAATAGTGATCACTGTGTACTCTATGCCACAGTCGGTATCCAACAAGGCCTCCAAAGCTCCAATTTAAAAAACGTTGTTGGATAGTTGTTGATGCTAGTCAACTAGTTGCAAACTTCCCAAAGGGTAACTAGAATAGTCTTTATGTTAACTCCGGTTAGAATATTTTAGTAGCCTTTGATCTCCTTCTTGAGGAATTGAAGCGTATTTCAGAAATCTTTGTTCAGCTACGTGCTTGCAAGTCCAAGCATGACCATATTCCTTGGTTCAACAGAGATATTGATGCTCTCAAGTCCCTTAACAAATTTTGGCGCAAGTTTAGACGTTCTCCTACTTCAAAACGTGCCTACATCTACTCTCGGAACTTATAAAATAAGCTAAAATTTCAGAAATACTGTTAGTACGAAGATGGTATCGTTAGATATGCATCTTTGAACTCTATGATGGTTTGCTCATATGTAAGAAACAGAAAAACTTTTGTCACACCAATTAGCTCAATTCAAACGTTAGCTGAGAATTTTATCTAACAGTCTCTGATCGCCCAACATTTAGCTGACAGCTTCTCAATGCAAGCCGTGACTTTAGTTATAAGTATATTCCTATTGCACATCGGTGTTGTGTTCGTCCACTCAGTGTTGGAGGTGTTGATCGAGGTTATGAAGCTCGATTCGTTTGTATCTCCGGGATAAGGCAATATTGCCTCCTTCCTCGTAAAGATCAGCGAACGTACTGAGTAATCGTTTAACTGTTTTTCCGATATAGCTTGGACTTATCTTGGATTCCTGACACTTGGAAATGTGCAATTGTATTACCCATTCCCAAAAGCATCCTTATAGCTTTTGTGCGACTTTGGGTCAATCAGTTTAACTATAATATTCTGCAAACTCTCGGAAAGACTCATTGTTAGTAGAATCGGGGATCATCTGAACTGTAATCATATATTGGTTAATTATCCACATGGTTTCATGATTGGACGTTCATTCCTAACTATTCTACTAATGAACGTGAAAAAATGAAGGGATGATGTGAAGACCTTATCGTATATGCTTCGTCTTCCCAATCTCTCTGCTTCTGCCAGGCAAGCTCTCTCAAAAGAATATTAAATCACTAAATATAGATTCCAACTGGGTAAAGATAGGGCAAGCATTGCTTCCATTAGCCCTGCTCAGTCTTTCTTCTGGAAGATATTCAAAAAGGAAAGTTTGTCTGTTGGAGGGATAGGGCATTGGATTGGATTGGTAATATAGGTCTTGACAAAGTTTTGGAGGAGTCACTATCCCTACATAATTATGGAGCCACTCAATCACCTCAGCCAATCCCGCCTTGGGGAGACTTCAGGAGTAGGGATCTATCTCTTACAGATATCCTTAACTCATGGGGGCCTCTTCCGGGCACCTCCAAATCCGTCGCTCCACTCTATTCTTGTGTCTCATCTTTTGACAGCCGAATAGAGAAGAGAAGTAGCCGTCACAATGCTATTAGCTGCCCCATCTGATGGGGCCGGCATCAACATTAGTAGACGTATATTTTATCAAAGAAAAATCCGGTCTCATGTCCTAAAGACCTACGGCCCATATCGATTCAAAATTCCCTTGTATCAATCTACGAAAAAGCGCTTGCGCGTAAAATCCGCGATCATCTGAGTAGGCGAAATTTATTCCCACCTTGTTTCCATGGGTTCGTCAAAGGTCGCTCGGTCCATTCAGCTGTAGGTGAAGTGCATGAGTTTTGTCAGGAGAATAGTCATCAACTTGCTGTGGCTGTTTTCCTTGATTTTTCTGCTGCATTTGACCGCATCTCCATTCCCTTTGTTATCTCTTCTCTCAGGTCCCTAGGGTTACCTGCGAGAATTGTTAACAGGGTGGAGATACTGCTGTACACCAAGCGATTCTATTATAAAGACGACCCTAATGCGCGTTTGCTCTACCCTATTACAGGTGTGCCCCAAGGATCACCTCTTTCTCCAATTTTATATCTTGCTGCCTCTATTGAACTCTTTAAAATATTTAAACGCGTACAACGTCTAGTGGTATATGCTGATGATACCACAGCCCTGTTCTCTGGACGCAGGTGCAAAGACGTAGTCCCGGACATCAGCCGTTTCTTTTTGAGATTAAAAGATCAGTTACCCAAATCTAATCTTATTTTAAAATCCGCGAAATCGCAGGTGGTTGTCTTTCATGGCGCCCCCGCTACAAAGAAAAAACTTAAGAGATTAGCACTCTCTACACTCTCCTCCATTTTGATTAATCAACCACTCCCTGTCTTTACGAGTCGAGTAATATACTTGGGGTTCACCGTTACGGTGAACTGGTCGGTGAAAGCCGACTTGGATAGACTTAAACGTACCTAAAGAGAGCTAGGTTGGCCCTGAAACGGCCCAGCATCTGTCATTGAAAGGGAAAACTCAGGTGCGCCTTTGGGGGGGGACTTGGGCTATCTCGGGATTAGTCTTTTTTTCTAAGGGACGTCCCCCAGAGCAAAGGCTAAGTTTTCTCAAGCTCTTCGTCTATCGTTTACCCAGCATAAGCCGCCTCGATTGAACTCTTCGGGGTGTGAAATACCCCGGGTGGTTCAGTCGAATGGCGGCGTGTTGGATTGGCTGTGGGGCTCAGATCCCACTGTAACTGAGGCCGTAAAGGATGGAAGACCAAACAGATTGTATAATAGAAGATTTCTGACATGTTTTGTGTTTTGCTGTTTCTTTTTTAGCTGCCTATTTAACTGTTATACTATCTTTTTAAGAAAATCCTTATTATTAGTGTTGCAAAATATGGCGGATATTTGAAGGTCGTTAAGCTGTTTTGGTTGTTTACGGGACTGACATACTTTTGAAAAGTTGCCTTGCTTCCCGCAATGATTACAGTTGAGCAATCTGGCTGGACAATCAGATGGTGGATGCCGATTTCTACCGCAGAAGAAACATTTTGTTCGGTTATTAACGACGATGGATCTGGCTACATCAATTTGTTGACTCTCTTCTTCTTGATTGCAATTTGACACAGATAAAAACGATTCGTGAATGTTACGGTCTACGTAATTTTATGCATTTATTTCAGCTTGTTCTAAACTTCGTACGACGTCGTAAGTTTCTTTTAAAGTCAATTCTGTGCGTTCTAAAAGACGCTGTCTGATTTGCTGCGATCGTAATCCACGAATAAATAAATTGCGCACATATTGGTTATGATGCTCGTCTTCGGAGACGGCTTTAAATTCGCAATTTTTCCGATTTGCAAGAGAGTTTGAAAAAACTGGTCGATACTTTGTTCCAGTGTTTGTTTTGTTGAGGATAAAAGATGTCAATTGTAAATAACGTTCTTCGGTTTCACAAATAATGTTTCCAGTTTGTCGATAGCTTCTTCGAACGTTTTGCATTCGTCGACGGGAGCATATAACGTTCCACTGATTGAATTGACCAAGATAAGGAGTTTCTGAGCGTCAGTGATGTCCGGGATTACTGATAAAAATGAAGATATTCTCTGCTCCAATCGACGGTAGCATTCTGATTGTCATGCGCGATTGTAAGCATTTCGGGTTTGAGAAACTTCTTCATTCGTATACAATTGTTTAGTAAATTGTAGTAAACAAACTAAGATTCGCCATAGAGGCTTTATTGAACAATCTATAAAAAGGTCAAATAATGATAAGTCATACAACATTTATGTCAATCTTCCTCCTTCAGATAATCTTCAAAATACGCTGGAGCTTGTCGTCTTCTATCAGAGGTTCGTAATTTATCAGCACCTTGTTTTGAACACTTTGCTTCGTCTATTTCTTTTGTTTGATGTGCATCCACATAGTTTGTTGTATTCTGATTATTTACACTCGAAGAGCTGGGTACAAAAGTAGTGTTTGTATAGGAGTGCGAAGAACAATCTACTTTTACGTCTGGTATCTCAACAACCTCATCACAAGATTTTGTTTCGTTATTTGTAATTTGGGTATGAGTCGTACTAGTATTAGTAGCCTTAAGTAAATGCTGATCGAATTCCGATTTAATAGTCTTGCTTACGATGGGGTCATCATTATATAAGCTAGTATCATTTGTCGGTATTGGAGCTAAATGCTTTGTTGATATTTCTGTAATTCGTCCGTCTTTTAATCTCACAATCGCATATTTATGATTTGACTCTCTAAGATACACTTCTTGCACAGGTGGTTCGTATTTACTTCCGGTAGCCAACCTTTTGACTAGTACAGGTCATGAAGATGTTAACCAATCAGGCATTGTGACATCAAAACATGATCGTCGTGCATGGTGAAACATACGTTCATGCGGTGTAGAATTGGTGTTTGTCAAAGTAATGAGCGTAATGAATTCAGGGATCGTCCTAAAGCGTCGTGCCATTTGTTTATTGGCAAATTATTTTTTTCAATACCAACTCTACGGTTTTCCATATAATGTGATTATACCGTTCGCACTACCCATTGCCGCTAGTGTTATAAGGAGTTGTATGACTCGATGTGATATTGTTGCTACTTAGAAACAATTGGTACTCATTTGAACAGAATGCAGAGAACATCGGTTAGAGTGTATGGACGAGGGTGTACCGAAGCTGTAAAATATCTGCTTGAGATACTTAATAGCCGTTAGTGACGACGTATCTGGGCACGGAAAGGCCTAAGGATAACTAAATAATATACTAAAGTGTTATACTCTATACTAAGGTATTGCACTTTAAATAATTCCATATGTACTTAAATGTGATCTAAAGTAATCTTTAGTAAAATATTTGCACGAGATTTTAAGAAACGTATCTTTCAAAATTGTAAAAAATACCATTTTTTAGAAAATAAGAATGTACATAAGAGATTGTACGTACCTTTGAGTTTTTTAAGAAACGTACCTTTGAGAAAATAACTTTGATTTTAAGAATTACCTTTGATTTTAAGAAACGTACCTTTAATAATCAAAATTGTAAAAAATAACAGTTTTTAGAAAATAAGAATGCACATAAGAGATTGTACGTATAGACGGCGTACATTAATGGAGATATTAACCTTTTATTTACAAATCATAGCCATAAGGCTATTTTGATCGCTCACGAAAATTTACATTTAAATTAAAAATTAAAACTAAGAAAAAATTAAAATTATAAATTTTAATTTTTTATATCCTCAACTTAATATTTGTAAAAATGGTATAGATAACAGTAGATGACGTTAAGTAGGCTATAAAATATAGCTCACTATAAAATATGCAAAAAATTACATTAAGTATGATATATAATTTTATTTTTTATATATTTTTTGATCTGGGTGACTATCTATACTAAAGTGTTGCACTATATTATATGCATGAATGTTCATACAAAAATATGTTTCGTGTAAATTTAAATATGTCATATTTACGATATAAATTAATAGTAGTTTTAATATTAATAGGAGTTAGGGGCCGAAACCTGATAGCATAGCAGTTCCTCCTGATGACCTCTAATTCTTATTCTGATACAACGTCTGTTATTTATTAGTCAATTCATAAAAATGACGTTTATTTTAAATTTCAATTTTTTATTTTAACTTGATTTAAATTATAGAAAATCTAAAAACAATTATTAATTTTATTATTTAATTATTAAATTTTGATTTAGCATTATTATGTTTTGTTTATTTTATAATTATATTTAATACGTAGACTCAGTTAGCTGATTTAATTAGTTAATGTTAATTTAATGCTCATTTCAAGATATATACCTTCCTTATAATCAATATTAGTTTTATTAAGAAGAAAGCTACTTTATATTTTTATGTGTTATTATCGATGCTCATGCCATATTTTATATCATATCATATTTAATATTAATATTAAATTCATATTTAATATTCAAATTTAATTTTAAAGTTCATATTTAATTTGTGATTTATATTTTGATTAGTTGTGTTAAGGCTGCAAAAGTCATAATCTGTATTATATATATGTAATATTTTCATTGTTTCTGTAGGAAAAATCTACGATTAAAATTTGAAATTAAAAATAATTTATTTAGGTATAGATGGTATAGTCTGTCGGCTATTAATGGGCCCTAAAACCATTCACAAATTAATTATTAATAATTAATTTTATTAATTACTTTTGATTTTGTGTTTTTGAGTTTTACTCTAATTATTAATTATACTTTTTTATGTTTTTGAGCCTTATTTGTTCTCAGTAACCAAGATTTTCAAAGAATTTTTTCGCCCGACACACTATTTAATTGGACGTAGTTAACCTGTAAGTTTTAGACTGAATTCTAAAAATTACTTTTAAAATTAAATATTATTTTTGTATTTTCTCAAATGTTATAGTGATCACTTTAAATTATCTCGTTTAGACAAGTTTATGATTATAAATAGGCTTCAAAAATATTAAATAACTGTGACGCATTCACAGGTTGTTTTTTATTTTTATAGAATATTAATTCAAATGTGAATATTCACAAAATTTGGATATCATAATCTAAATTATTATATTTTTGAATTTTTTGTGTTTTTCTGGTTTATAAATGTAATTTAGAAAGATATTTTTCGCTATAATATCTAGTTTGAGTATTTTAACGTAGTAGTCTCCAAGCATGTAGCCGTAGATTAATTAGTACCCGGACGAACAAGAAATAACGAAATATTATAGTTTTATTAATTATATGTTTTAATGAGTTTTTATTTTAATAGATGATCGGATTCTATCCTTCTAATCTTGTATCTTAAGTTCCAAACTTTAGCTCATTTAGCAAAATGATTAAGAGCATAAATCATTCGAAAACTCTTTTATTAAGAGGAGATGCACAGCGAAAAAGAATAACAGTAAAATTTCGAACAAAAAGAAAACCTTTAACAGACAATAACAGGACTCATATATACAGAAAATTTCAAAACAAGTTATTACCGTGCATGACACACACTTTGCATAGTATGCGGCAATAAGCTGGATAATTAGGCAATGTGAAGCCATCAAAGATATTTCACTATTTAGATACTAAGCACTCAGGTTTAAAGAATAAATTGCTAAAATATTTTAAAAGACAAAGCATGAACATAAAGAACAAAAAATTGAGGGCTCCCACATCAGTAAATAATAATGTTTTGTGAGCATCATGCTTAGTTGCCAATCGTATTGCTAAAGCGAAAATGCCATTTATTATCAGCGAGGAATTAATCATGCCTTCTACTAAAGACATTTATCATGAACGTCTAGTTGAAGATGCAGCTAAAAGATAGCAAAGGTGTCTATGTCGGTTAGTACCGTGACTTGGCACGTTTATGAAGATGCCCGAAAACATTGATACATAATCTTTGAAGAGAATTAATAAATCACCGTGGTACGAACTTTAAGTTGACGAATCTACATATGTTGACAACAAGACAGTACTTGTTCATGTACGATTTATTTATCAAGATTTACATTATGATATGTTATCATTGCAAACTAGCACCGCAGTAGTAGAGCTGTACAATTCGATGGATGATCACATATCGAAAATCCCAAATTATATTTTTGTGTAGGAATATGCACAGATTGAGCTACTAGGTGTCCATCGACGCATTTGCATCATTCCCATGAAAATGTTTTATGTCGAAAAATGTCTCAAGAATTAAACAGCGTATTGAACAATGTTATTAAAGTTATGAATTATATATTACAAACACAGCTCATGTCAACGTTGTTCACAAGCACCATTTCTTATATACAAAAATAAGATGGTTATCCCTGGGATTATAAAACTGGCATATGTGTAAAAAATTTTATTTGCTCAATTAACTCAATTTATCACTTCAAGAAAAAATTACTGTCTTTAAGTTGTCAGATAAAGTATCTGCATTCAAAACCAAAGCATTTAAAGCCAAACTGGATTTGTGGGATCCAAACTGGATTTGTGCACGATCATGTATATTTAATCACAACTTCCTAATATCTCTAGATAACCAACAAAGAACTGAAAGCGTGGTTCTTATTTCCAACATCTTATTTATGAGAGACGAATTATTCCTCAGTGACAATCACTAAAATAAAAAATAGGGTAGAATGGACATAATTAGCAATTTTCGGGTGCTTTCTTCTCATATTACTTTCAGATGGACCGTATTGTTTCATAGAAACAAGCTCATTCTCCATATTCAAATGTGATTATATCCACGTTAAGGTACCTTATTTAAGTTTCCAAATTCGGCTATATTTTATCTCTTGAAAAACATTTACAAACCATTGAATAAGAGTGATGTTAGATATTTTTGAAGAAATCAGTGTTGTCGTTTATTTATTTTACTAATGAGTTTTTAATTTATTTAATGTACAGAAATTGTCTCCTGTGACTTTCATATAAATTTTTATGCTGTCGGCCTAATAAAACAATAGAGAAGATCATCAAGAAACATCAAGGTTGTTGCTTCAACTGATCCGCAGTTAAACTGTTAAAAGTTGACAAGTCGGCGATTTAAAAAGGTAGGGGCCGCTGTTCTAAGCAAATTTTTATATTTAAAATAAATGGAAAAAATTTAAAATTTGATCTGAAGAAATATATATATCTAATTTTAATAAAATTTATATCAATTATCCTATAATCTATTAACTTTTGTGCTCACAAGTGAATTTTGTGATTGATTTATGCGTTTTCAGCATATCCTTAACCATCCTCCTACCGCGTCCTTATTGCAATTTATATCTCAATACCAATGATCGGTTATGAACCATTAAATAATAAATATTGTGCAATGAATGTAAGTGTAGAAACATGAAATTATATATTAGTGTCCTGATTGAATCAAATCTTTAATTTATTTAATGGTGCTCTGAGAATTCCAGACAGCAGTGCTATTTCCATTGCAATTTATCATACTTGTCATTTAATGATCCCGCTGATGTATATTACACTAAAAAATAACTGTATTGCATCGGCTTCAAGGCGCAATCTACGTCATGCAATTAGCATATAGTGAATTCTTTCTGATTTTATCTTTATATATTATGTTTTTCATTTGAATGCATTGTATGTGCTGTAACTGATGAGGCTTTTCAAAGACGGAACGGTATGCCGGTCTTGCAGTGTAGAACCATGAAATTCTCTATGTATATAAAAAACAGAAATAGGTGTAATGTACAGTCCTGGTGGAATCAAGCTTATAATATATATTTCCTTTGAATAGTAGTCCAATTATAACTGACTTACCCTTAAGCTTTATATAATATGAATTTGTTCATAACTGTGTAAAAAATAAACTATATAAAGATATGAAATTTATGTTCCGATATATGATATGTGTATTCAACTCTAATAATTTTTATTTAATAAATGAAAAAAGTTATCCATATAGCCTTATTTTAAATAAAACAAATATTGAATATAAAGAAGGTATTTATTTAGATATGAGTATCAAATTAATATCAATTAAAACTTATTTATACCGTAAAGTTGACATTTAAATTTACAATAAACATTTTTACATGAGCATGCATGCACACCATATACACCATATACTATAATACATTAAATAATTTAATTTTAAGAATTGCTATCTGTAACGATATTGGTTTTCTTCGAAATGTTTATATAATGTAATATATGCATAATTTAAAATAGATTACAATAAACATACATTCAAACAAAAACTAGTTATATAAATCATTAAATAATTACAAAAAATATATTAAAAATCTTAAGCGGACAATTTTTATGGATAATAAATATAATATACTATGTATTTTAAGATAATCAAGTTTTATCATATTACATACGTCATTAGCATGCTTTTGACTCTACTGTTATGTTGGGGGTAAAGACTAGGTGCTGAAACCAGATAGCATAGCATTTTATCCTGATGATCTCTAATTTTTATTCTGATTCATCGTCTGTTATTATTCAATTCATAAAGTTGATTTTTATTTTAACTTTAATTTTATTTATTATTATTAAATTATTTTGTTCAGGCCGTTTAAACATCGAGATGAATATAAAAATAAAATTATTGTTCACAAATTTTCGACTATTTAAATAGTCCTTTTCAAGTGTTACGTTTCAAGTGTTATGTTTAAACATATCACTTGAAAAGGACTATTGAAATAGTCGAAAATTTGTGAACAATAATTTTATTTTTCTATTCATCTCGATGTTTAAACGGCCTGAACAATTTATCATTGTTTAATTCAAAATTAAATATACTTAGACTCAGTTACCTGATCTGATGAGTTTATCGAACGTATTATTACACATTTAATTATTATTTTAATTATATTTATTTCGCGTTATTTTTATTTTATAAATTGTGTAAAATACGTTGACTCTGCTAGCTGCTATTATATTTTTTGGTAATTGACTTTATTTCTTTTTAATATATTTCTGCTTATGAAATGAGTTCAATGACGTTGTGCGAAATTCAATCTCTTATAAGTAGAATCACAAACATCTTTTGCTTCCTGTCTTAAAATACTATAATATAACGAATATGTCCTTATGGAATAACACATTACAGATGAATCTGTATTAACTCCACAACACTGACATGTGTTGAAATAGAAGACCCGAAGTCCATTTAATTTGGTCTTTCTTATTACTTAGTGTAAAAAGAAATTTTTACAATCCTTTATCGCCCTTTAGAGCTCATTTTTTTCTACTTGAAGAATAAATGTAAATATGGCGTTGTTTCTTTGTTTGTCTCCTGCTATCTTATTTATTATCACATTAGCAAACATCATTGAGTTTTTATTCTTTCTATAGCTTGCAATTAAGACAGCTAACATCTATTGTAAAGAGTAAAAACTTCTCGACATAATGTCTTGTCTGTCGAATATCTGGGCGCTCATATGACAATGATGAACTAATTGATAATATTCGCCCCCCCCCACTGTCTCAGAATTTCATCCATATACAATAACTTCTTAACTTAGTAGATGCTTTCTTGCAATTAATGATTGTCTTTTTTAATTAAAATTTATATTTTCGGATAACGTAACAGCAACGTTTTTTGATTTGACTTACTTTTTTAGAAGCAGGTTTAGTTAAGCGCAGTTGTGAATGTTTGAACTAAATATAAGTGTCTCAAATAATATTATTTAACACTATTTGAGACAAAAATATTATTGTCTCATATAGTAGAATTATATCTCATAGTGGGATAATATCAAGCTATCCAGTGGGATATGATTTCGATCCGGGTTGAATAGAGTGCCTAGTGAATTACCATAATGCATAAATGACTTTGTAAATGGAAAGCAAATTTTTCGTCTAGAATAATTTAGCTCGATATTATTAGACAATCGACATTTAAAAGTAGATCGTGTAGTTACTATTCAATCATCATTTAAGTATTCAGTCTGTATCTCGTATATTATATACATAAGTTCATAATGTGAAATGATTTTAAGTATTATGTTCTAGTATGAACATAATGTTCCAACTAGAACCAAAATGATAGCACTTTTAAGTTTTATAAGCAGCAATGATGCAGACACGAAGTGGGTGGGGAAAAGCTAGTCAAATGTAATGATGTTAAAATAAACTGAATACGTAAATTATGATTAATATATTGCAAATACAGAAGATATTACTAGTAGCAGTTCAAAAATCTTGTAACATTGAATCTCGATCAATTCATAATTTAAATCATAAGCTCTTATCTGTTATCCTTCTGTAAAACACGAACATCAAATTAAAAAAATTATTTTGTAAATTAAATTTTTTTGATGATGACAGGACCTAGCAAAATTAAAAGTAAAATAATTTCGTATTTCGTCAATCGTGTTTTAAAATTAAAAGCTTATATAAATCATTTGAATATTTAAAATTAGTTTGAAAAAGCTTATATAAATTAATTTGAATTGTTTTAAATATTTTAAATTGTTATTTCCGATAATTACATAAATTCGATGTATCTATACCTTTTAAATAAGTACATTAACTGTTATATAACATTATTTAACATCGTTATTAATTGTTCAGTCATTATTGCTCAATACTTTTTTATATCGATAATTCTTTTGATTATTCTCACATTCATTTCACTGAGAATCACGTTATTTTTAACTTATTTTTTATTCTTAACCATCAAGTTTTCTGATAATCAAGATCGCTATTTTTGAACATTTTGTGTTGTATTCGGTCTTTAAAACATGCTACTGTATCAAGATCATTATTTTAACTGAATTTACATATTTACTTGTAGACGGCTAGTATTCATGCGCCCATATAAATAAAATTTATATTTTATTAATTTATATTTAAACGAAATAAACTATTCTTATAACAAAAATATATATTTTTCTAAAATTTATAATTAAACATCATCAGTGATTTCAAACATTTTTAATTTTACAAACGAAGTGGACATAATACGTACGAAAAAAATGCAAATTTGAATTATTTAATGAGTATTTGGAAGCGGATCATAAACATATTGTTTAAATTAACTATATCAATTTATGGCTTTCATCATGATAATGCATGAAATATTTTTCGTTAATCAAATGAATCTTTTATTTTGCTCTTAGATTACATTAAGAAACATAATTCTAAATATTTAAAAGTAGCAAATATTAAAAAGAAAAATTAAAAATTAAATTGCTTAATTAAATTAGTTAATAAAAATTTAATCGAATTAATTAAAATAATAAAATTTAAATTTCATTTATTTAATTAAATATTAGATTTAATGTTTATTAAATTTATTGAATGTTTATAAAATTTAATAAATTTAACGTTTATTTAATTTGTAAAAATAAATATTTTAAATCATTGGAATCTTGATATTATTTAATGTATTGTCTTAAACTTTCGGTTACAATCTTTAAATTTCTCTTCGAATAGCTGCAAATGAATGCTATGTATCAATCTCTAGTGCTCTATTTTAGTTTTTTATCAATTATCCGAATTCTGGATTCAGATCCGTATCTTACCCACGGTTCTTCCTTTACCTCACAAACGTCTCTAACTCTACTTTCATGTCTTTATGCAAAATTATGTAAGTGTAATGCGCTGATTTATTTCTAAAATCTTTTTGTAATTTAATAAAAGCATTACAAAACCTCATTATTGAAATGTTCTTATTGCATTATGTAGTAATTGAGGTTTAATGGATGTTTATTAAATGTAAAACAATTTATACAAAAAAGTTAATAAATAAAAAGTTAATAATTATATTATTTTGTAATATAATGTACTAAATAATTTAATTATTATAAATCATTATTATTAATTATTATTAATCATTATTATAATGTTAATGTGCTAAATAATTTAATTATTATACTTTCATCAAACTAAAATAATTTATGTGGAATAATTTATCATGGCATATGCAACTTTTATAAAAATGTGTGCAATAATTGTAATGAAGCTTTTGTGAGTCATTCAATTAAGAAGAAGAATTGACATTCGTTTATATAACACCAATTATATTTGAACCTCACCCGTATGAATGTTAAGCTAACTGCACTGATCTTGACTATGTTGAACTGTTATATTTTTTTTCAAGCTTTATTAAAATTAAGTAAAATAGACCTATGTGTTTCCTAGACGATTAGTTATTGATAAAGTAATTTTTAACAGAAACTGTTTTACAAATTATGAATTTGTTAAAATTATGAATTTGCAATCTCTCAATTCTTGCAAATTTATTATAAGCGACAGTCAAGTCGAGTATATATATTTTTAATAATCAAAATCTATATTTAACTATACCCAAGTTCATTTTGCAATATGTTTCAATGCCATATTTAAATGCAGCGTTACGAAATAGTTAATATGTCGAAATTTACAATTGGCGTAGACGCTTGTTGTTTATTACCTAATACACCTGATTAAATAAGTTAAATTTTTAGGTTATAGTTTAAGTTTTAATATAATCACAATCTAATAGCAATTAACATTTGCATTTGAAATAAACGATTTCATTAATCAATATGTGGATTTTCGAAAGAACTTAGCCACAAGTTACAAATAAGTAGTATTTGCATATTTCCAATTGATATCTTCTGGTCTGGAGTGCTGGATTGATGACGATTAAATCTAATAAATTAAATATAATACGAAAATTTTTGATCTTTAAAATTATTACGTTATACTTTTTGTACTTTATGAAAAGTTATTTCCTTTATTTAAGTTGTTTCTTTAATTTCACCCGCTTTTATTACATCTTACTTTTTGATTACGACAATTTTGTTTATTTTCATTACAGTTTCGTCACTAATTTAAGTTGTAAAGCATAAGAATTAATATTGACAGCTTATAATATTAATATTAATATTATATTAATATTAATATTTATCTAATATTTTTACTACACTCTCAATTAAGTATATTAATTTGCAATATTTATAATTTTAAATTATTATAAATAATAATATTTTAATTATTACATATAAATATTTTATTAAATACATATCATACAATTATATAATGATTTCGCTAAACTTTTCAATCTGAAATTCCCGTAAACGATATATCCTTACAACAAAGATCTTAATGTAATTGTTAACAACCACTAACATAATTATGATAAAGTGATATAATTAGCTTTCTGGTAATTTATTTTATATAATAATTAATAAATATTAATAATTATATTAAATTACTTGTTAATTAATATGAATTGAACCCTTGTCGCCGCTCAAATTGGGTGAAAACGACATTTTAAGATGCAAATTTTCAGCAAGGATGTGTCTTTCTTTTTATTCTTCTTGCTTTTGTACAACAATCATCAATCAATTGAATTTATTTTTATATCGTTTATTTTGCTTTGCTGGTTTAATGTAGACGATAATGACAAAAATCAATGTCAAGCTTTTGGCTATAACTTACGCATTCTATCAATTTATTTTAGACTAAATTATGATAAATAAGGACAGTTGATTACATGAAGGATCGATGAACATTTTCTACTGCAGTATATACATTGATCAGTGCGTGAATGAATCGGAATCGACTTGTACAATATTTTTATGATATCCATGGAGCATAAGTTTATTGAACAGAGGATTTATCCTAAGACTCTGCAATTTTTTATTTCAATATTTTTACCGATTTGTGGAGTGTGTGGTGGTTGAAATGTTTGGCTTCGAAAATCCAATCAGGAGGACAAACTGGTAAGAGTCATCACAACGAATGATGAAGATTTAGGCAATAATACTTCACTCGTTTTCAACGTGTTAACTGGAATTTGTCCAGCTGAGTGAAATTGTGAGCTGAAAGGTTTGTTCAGAAATCAGTGAATTACAATAGGCAAAAGCATTCTACAAAATTAGTGTACTGCGTCGTTAAATGATAAGGAGCTTAGATTGAGGGCAAGAGCAGTCGCAAGTGCTATTTATGAACCAAATGTGTTGTGAACGACCGTACGGAAACAAGGCAAGATATCACCCCCACGCAAATGCTCGCCTTTCTGAAATCTATTTAGTTTAAGACTTGGATTAATGTAAGCCCGATTAAATTTATCTGAGTGCTTTAAATATCCAGACTTTTAGTGTACTCGCATGGTAAGAGTATCATCTGACGAAACTAACTGCCAAGGATGCGAATATATTTTCATCATGAGAAATTGATGAAGTTTTATTCCTAATTGTTAAGGAGTTTCGATGACACTTATTGACAATAGCATTTCTCTCACTCTATTTAAGTGGTTAGATTTTACCCATTATTCCCCAATGATAAATGTCTACGTGTCTAAAGATGACATTGCTTTATAATCGTAAGCAAGCTGCGTCTCTAGGTAATCTAGAAATAGCGAGCAAAGATTGAGTCACTTCCTTACTGACTACACAGCAAATAACGACCATGAGGTAAAACACTATTTTGAATCGGATATTTGCTAGATTGATGTGACATATCCTTATTCTAACTTAAACTTGTTTTATCTTCTTTATTTTTGGAGATCAGCCATTATATTAAGAACATTGTTCAGAGATTTATTCATTTCATTTAATAACTTTGGCAAACAGTAACCTCGTAAAAATTCTTTTAAAAAGAAATTGCGAGACATGGAGTTTTACCATGTACAGAGCAATTGTTACACTGTAGATCAAGGGTTACATACCCAATGAAATCTTTAAAGTTATATGCACTAGAATGCTGAAGTGATGATGCATGAGCGTTACAAACATCATTACAGTCCTTGGAGTGGAAGTCAAAGAATTCAATAATAATTCCATAACAGTGGCAACAGTTGCATGGCTACCATAAAAACAGCGTTCACTAGGAAGGCAGTATCCGCACCCGACGTTTTGCCCAATAAAGGGGTAGCAATGATATCCAGATTTAGCTGTAATGCGATTTTTGTATTTCGATATTCGTTGGGTTGTATTGTATTGTTAGTTGTTAGTTTGTAACTTGAACTTGTCTGGTTGGTGCTTGTTGGAAGCACTTTATTTTTTACGAAGAATATATATATTCTAATAATATAAATTCTAATAATTAAATTTAGTATAATTTTTAACTTTTATAATTATTTATAAAAGTTAAAAGTCTTTTTTTATAATTTTTCAATTATAAAAATTATTTTTCAATTATAATTTTTTAATTATAATATTCCGTATTTATTGCTCTCCAGCAACTTATATGGAATATTGATTTTCTGGAGAGTTATTTTTCATTAACATTCTAAAAATATTAAAATATTAATATTTAAATATTTAAATTTATTATAATTTTTTATTAAAAACTGAATATTAATTTTCTGGAGATCAATTTTCCACAATTACATTATGGAAAATGAGCGAAATTGTATTAAAATATACTTCTATATTGATATTTATACTATATTACTATATTACTATATAATATATTAATATATTATATTAATATATTATATTAACTATATTACTATCCAATAGCATTCTATTTATTGATTTTATCTCTAGCTATTTCGGATAATTAAACAGGAAAAGCTAGAGATGCTTGATTACATTTGAAATACCTTTGATGTCTGTAATATCATTTTTGCATTTTTACATTTATTATGTGTGGTGATTTGTTCCGCTAGACGATTTTACGAAAGTGATCGATTTTGAATTTCACATACGCACATTTATATAGTGTTTAATGCTCCATCAGTCAAGGTTTGAACCGTGCCAAGTGTGTGGTGAACAGTCGTCTGGATTACACTGTAATGCAGTTACATGCGAAGCGTGCAAGGTTAGCATCGTCTGCTTTACTAGTTATTACAATTTTTCTTTAAGAAATTTTTTCTACGATCCATACACGGAGAGCATAAGAAATATAAATGTGCTAGAAATAAAGACTGTACAGTTACAAGAAACACACGAACCCAATGCCAATATTGTCGCTTTAATAAGTGTCTTTCAGTTGGAATGAGTGCTAAAGGTAAACTTGGATTTCGCTTTTAGAATTAAAGTAATAGATTTTAATTCCAGTTAAAAAATGAACATTTAATTAGACGTTACAAATAACTTAAATACTTATTTAATACCCATATCATCACCACGAGGTATACAGAATAAAACGCACAAATCAAATCAGCTAACTGACTCTACGTATCTAATATAATTATAAATTAAAAAATAAATAAATATAAATAATAATGCTAAGTCAATAAATCCAAATTTAATAATTAGATAATAAATAACTATAAATAATTGTTAAAAATGTTATATCAAGTTAAAAAAATTTAAAATAAAAGTCAATATTTATGAATTGACTAATAAACAACAGACGTTGTATCATAATAGGGATTAGAGGTAATCAGGAGGAACTGCTATGCTATCAGGACGAATATGCTATCTATAATGAATCAAGCACATCTAGTTTTGATTCGAAAACTTTTTGTTCTTTTTATTTTGTTTATCTGATGATGCTAATCTGATCAGCGAAATTTGTAAAGATTTCCAAATAGGCTGATCAGTTCAGTGCCTAAATGTAGATCTACTGTAAATTTTGAAATAAATTATTCTCCAAAATATCTGTAAATTAGATTTCTATAAAGTAATATATTTTAAAACTCAATTTTCATGAATTGATTAATAAAAATATATCATAAATAATATAATGTAATATATCATGAATAAATATTAGAGGCCATTTGAAGAAGCTGCTGCGGTATCATGTCTCTGCAACTTCTCGATAAACATAGCTGCCTCTTAAATGCAAGCAAGTGATCCATTTACTCTTATGTAATTTGATTATCTGGTGTAATTTTAACTAGATTACTGTAATTTAACTAATTGATGTTAATAACTATTCACCCATAAAAATTTTGATCATAAGATTTTAAATAGATTTTTATTAATATTTTGATGATTTATTATATATTTTACGATTTTGATAAACCTATTTGATGCTAAACGTTTAAGAAATGTATCGATATTTGAATATTCCGAGGGAAGCTAATAATGTTTTTCAAGTAATTTATATAACTTTATTCAAGTAATTTATTCAAAATAATAAATAATAATAATTATTATTAATAATAATTATTATTGGAGCTGGATCAAATGAAAGAAGAAATTATTTTTGATATTTCGCTAACTTTTGTTATCATCTTATATAAAAAACGTTTAAAAAATTCAAAATACCTTCAAAAATTGCCGAAATCGTGTTAAAAATTCAAAGTACCTAAAATGATTTAAATAATTATTGGAGCTGAATCAAATGAAAGAAGAAATTATTTTTGATATTTCGCTAACCTCTGTTAGCATCTTCAGGTAATTTTCTAAAGATGCTAACAGAAGTTAGCGAAATATCAAAAATAATTTATTCTTTTCTTTGATCCAGCTCCAATAATTATTTATCAATAAATTGATCATTATCAACTATTTAAAAGAAAATGGATGTACAAAGAATAACAAAAATATAAATAAATACTTTAAAAATTATAATTCAATTGGGATATTTTATTAATATTTATATTAATAAAAATTATAATTAAATTGCGATATTTTATTAATATTTATATTAATATTTTAAATTAATATATTAATTTACTATTTGGATATTTAACATCTCTCTATTAAGAAAAACAATCATATAAATTACATAATTTTCTAAAGATTCTAACAGAAGTTAGCGAAATATCAAATAAAATATTCCTTATTTCTTTGATTCAGCTCCAATAATTCTTTATCAATAAATGGATCATTATCAACTATTTAAAATTATAAATGTCTTAAATTAATAATTTAAGATTTGAATAAGTAATTTATCATCTTAGTAATTTCCTAATTAATTTTCATTATACAAATTACTTAAAATAACTTTTTTATATTAATATTATTTAATTTGTTAGAAAATTCTCTTACTATTTATTTTCAAAATTGATCGAAACATTGATCAAAATATTTACGAAACATTTCAATGGAGATCGATGAAGTTTTTAACCGCAATCTTGCATGCTCTCCTCGATACAAGCTGCGTTTCCTCATTGTACTACTTAGTCTTTGGAATAGAAATGACGCCGATCGTCGGTACTCCTGTTCAATCGCCTGCCAAGTTCATCTAGAAATTTGGTGGTGTACGGGTCGATTGCTGCTAAGAACTTTATTTCCACCGGTTCGAAAGCATAAGTCCTCTCGTAGATACATGCATATTTCCTTCGTTTTTTTAACTTCAGCTTAGGCTGCTGCAGTCTTGCACTGTGTATGACCATGTGTTGGTAACTCTTGGCCAAGGTGTTCACACACGTCGCATCCCAGACTAACTAGTCTTTATTTTCTATTTTTTGTAGTAAACATGCATATATTGGCCATTTATGATGAATTATAATAAATATCTTCGGTAAAATTTACCTTTTAGCCGATGATACCCAAACACCTACCGTAATTGATTTATTCAAACAGATATCGTGTTATGTATGTGGAGCACCATCATCTGGAATACATTTTGGTGCTATTACATGTGAAGGATGTAAGGTTTGTGTTGGCCGAAGTGTTTGTTGAATTTAAATTTTAAGTTGTCGTCTTTTACTTGCTTTCTCGTAATAGATTATTAATCTATTACGTAATTAATTATCTCGTAATTAATTATTTAATAAATAATTAAATTTTTTAAATTTTCAAAAATTATTAAAAATTAAATTTGTAAAAATCAAATTAATATTAATTTTTAAATAGTAATATACTTACATTTATGTACTCATATTTCTTGAGTATTGGAGAATATTAATTTGAAATTAATATTGTATTAATATTTCATAATGAGGGCTTGTTTTATGTCACATTTACATCTAAATTATCTCACAATTCAAATTTCAAAGCTTTTATCTTCAAATAATCATGTAATCTGATATAATCATTAAATCTAATTCTTAATCAAAATAATATCCAAGTTTTAAATTTAAGTCTGTATTTAAATTTAACCCATCTAGTTAAAAACACGAATTTCCAAAATAGATATTTTTGAATCATTTAAGGTTTAATTAATAATTTTTGAATTTTGGAAGCACGTCTTTATAATTCGAGTTAATAATGAGAGTTTACTTGGTGTCGCAATTACATTGAACTTATCTATAAATTCAGACTTCAAAGATTTTTGCTAAAAAGCGTGATTGTATCACTACTTTTCAACGTACAAGTTGTTTTATTTAATTTGTTCGAATTAATAGTGACGAAGATTAACTTCTTTCAAAAATATTATTGGATGCAATATTATAACAGATTTTCTAGATAGAGCAAATTTTAAAATTTATTTTATTGCAGATAATATGCGATAATTTATTTTTTAATTTTATTTTAATTTTAACAACATCGAAATGTTAAAATGTTTTGATTAAGAATAATTTTATTTATTAAAATCTGCATAATATACATTTAAATAGTAGCTTTATATATTTTCTTAGTATAAAAAAATGAAATGAATATAAAATATGTATATAAATGTTGTATACAAATGTATATCACATATACATTTGTATACAACATTTATATATACACATATATACATTATTATACATATTGTATATAATATTATATATATTATTATATTATCATATTAAATGTATATTTTAATGTATATAAATGCTGCATATGATGTTTCATTGGATACAAAATATTATTGCAGCATTGACAATTTTTTTACTGTTTAGGGATTTTTTAGGCGTAGCATTAAGGAACGCGCTCCGAGTAGGTACCGATGTCAGGAGAGCGGTATCTGTGACGTTAATGTTGTTACTAGAAATGGTTGCAAGCATTGTCGCTTTCAAAAGTGCTTAAAAGTTGGAATGTCTGTCGATGGTATTATCGATTAAGAAAACATTTTTGTAAACTTTTAATGATAGCCAGTCGAATAGGCAGACAATCAAATCTTTTTAAACATCATATAATGATGATGCAGAAAAATGGCCAGATTCCGTCTACTGTACTTCACGCAATGTCAAATAATCCGACCGCTATACGGCGGATAAAGAAGCGGCCTGCTGATTCCAACTCTTCAGATGAGAACCCGGGTAAGCTTCGCTTGTGTTTAGCAATCAAGTTTTAAGACGCTGGATGTATTTTACCCGTTTTTGAAGCATTTTATAATTTTAGATACTCGAATTTCAATTGGCTAATAAATAGTTGCAGCACAATAAATTATTCTTTATTTTTCTTCCAGTGTAAACCATCAAATGCAAACACTCAATAACTATTTTATACGACTTGCTTGTATACAAATAAGCAAGTCATACTTTGTGAGGCCTCCATTCCAAAATATCAACTTCATCAACGTAGCTTTTTTGTGTAACTCCATAAGAGCCATCAGAATAAATATACCATTATTAAAATCTCCTGTATCATATTATCTCCTCTTATTCTAAATTATCTACAATCCAATAAAAATATTTACAACCCATATATAAAAAATTGTAATAAAATGCTAAAACTCTCCTATTTTCTCCAGTTTAATAAAAAAATCATTTCAAAGACGTTTTTTAGTTACACTCGTTTATCTCCTAAATCGTAAGATACATCTCGAAGATGATGTATCTAATATAAGTTATATTTAACTAATAGTTATAATTAACTTATTAGTTACAATTAACTAATTAAAGTTTACTAATTTAAGTTAGATAATTAATCAACTAATTAACGGCTACAATAAAAATTTTCAGCATACCGGTAAAAATAAAAATTCCTTTTAAGTATAAAATATTATATAAAGTATATGTCATATAATAATATATTTAATATTAAAAATAATATTATATTTACTATTATATATTATATACTTTATTATATACTATTATATAACATATAATAGTTTAATATTATATATAACATATATTGATACTATTTTAATTATTTTAATTATTTTTAATAGAAATAATCCATTAATCGAATTCTAAAGGTTTTTTGGTGAATGCTTATTTTGATATAATTTTTTATAAATGTCAATTTGTATAAATAATCTTTTAATAATTTGATTAATTTGATGCTATTAGATTTGATATTTAAAGCTTTTAAAATTATGACTACTTATTGGCGAATTGTTACCTTATTGTTGTTTTGTAGTTAGTGTTTTTGTAATTTGATATTTTGAAAATTATTATTTCGTTTCACGCTGACAATCTCTATATTTATTTGGTGAAAACCGATGAGTTCATAAAATATTGAGAAGTTCATCTCACCCAACTAAATCTTATTGCGTTATATCACTCGTGTTTTGAATGTTCCTTTTATCCCTTTTTATTAAATCTATATTTTAAATTTAACATTAAATTAGTTAATTTAATAGTAATTAATTAGTAATTAATTTATTTTTTATTAATTAATAAATTAATTAATAATATTAATTTATTATTAATTAATTTCTTCTCATAATAAACTTTTAATAAACATTTTCTCGTTATAAGTTTTTCAACTCTTTTTAATTTAGAACGTTCAATCAGTCCGATTAAATATGAAGACAAGCTATCCGAATCTCAGCGCAATCAATTGAATATGATTAACCAGGCGTACAAGATGCATCTCGAGGTATTGAATCATAAAATATTTTACATATTATAATTAAAATCGTTTTTAGACACTTCCAGTGTTTCCGCAGCATCGATCGAACACATGGCTTGCTGCTATGGATCAGTTAAGAGCTTACGCTACTGGCTGCGTTAAATTTGCAAATGAAATAAAAGGTTTTAGTGCTAATTTCGATTTTCTCATCTTTGACTTTATTCAGTGCAACTAACACTAATTTCAGATCAATTTTCAATTGTTTATTCGTTTGCATCCGTTAATTTTAATGCATATTCATATTCCGTCGTTACTTAAATAAACTTAATTAATTACTTACTTAATTTATCTTCTAACATTCTAAGAAAATGTTTGATTTATTAAAAAATCTAATTTCTAAACAAACTAACATTAATTTTATAAATATAAAATTAATTTATTTTTTCATTAATATTATATTTTTAAATATTACATTTTAAAATATTATAATGTTTCGATATTATACTTTTAACATTTTAAATTGTATTTTTAATATTGTACTATAACATGTTATATACTATAACATGTTTATTATATAATAAATTATCGCTTTTGTGAAAAAACTAATTTTAGGTATCGGTGTGAGTTATAGAAATGTTTTCGGCTCTCACGTCCTCTTCAAGTCCAATGCTTATTGTATTACTAGATTGATCATATGTTTTTAGATTCTAGTTTATTTTAAATAATTTTTATAATTTAATATGATTAAATTAATAACTATTAATAATATATTAACTTTTTTGTACTAATTAACATGTAATTTGAGTGATTCTTGATGTCTGATTTTAATCTGCTTATAATTCTTCCAATGTAAACTATACCCTTCTATGTTTTGCAAAGTTATTTTTGCTTTCATTGTTCAAGTCATGTGCTTATACCAACTTTATGTATTACTAATGTTGTTTGCTGTTTTCTAAATATTCATTATTGTAATTATTAATGAATTTTATTCTGCATACTTCGTTAAATATAAATATATAGAATATATAAATATAATATAAAATTAAATACTAAATGAAGTTAAAGTGAGAATGAATAAAGTTTATTATGAATTGGCTTTTAATGGATATTTTATCTGATAATTTTATCCCTCTGTCGATATCGTTTTTCTAGTCTCAGATTAAAATTAATGTGATTTACAGAAATATTTTTTTTTCAATTAAAATAAAAATTAAGTCCGGGTCTACCTTCGCATTTTTAGCGCTTGCTTGTCTGAGATAGCAACGATCACCTTTATTGACAATTTTAAAAACGTACAATAAAAATAATTTATTGTTTAATTTACCATTCTAGGTGCCTTGATTTCGTGTAAATTTTTGATTTGGAATTATTGGAGCTGAATCAAAGAAAGAAGGAAAAAAGTTTTTTTGATATTTCGCCAACTTCTGTTAGCATCTTCAGAAAATTACTGTAATTTTCTGAAGATGCTGACAGAAGTTAGCGAAATATCAATAAAGCATTTTCCCCTTTTCTTCGATTCAGCTCAAATAATTATTAAAAAGAAAGATTTTTTTTCATTCTTAAGATATCATTGTACTGATTTTTACCTGAAGTAAAAAAATTACGAAAGAAAATAAATAATAGAAAATTTCCAAAGATGGTAATTTTCAAAGAAAATTACCATCTGAAGATGCTAACAAAAGTTCCCTCATTGTACTACTTAGTCTTTGGAATTGAAATGACGCCGATCGTCGGTACTCCTGTTCAATCGCCTGCCAAGTTCATCTAGAAATTTGGTGGTGTACGGGTCGATTGCTGCTAAGTACTTTATTTCCACCGGTTCGAAAGCATAAGTCCTCTCGTAGATACATGCATATTTCCTTCGTTTTTTTAACTTCAGCTTAGGCTGCCGCAGTCCCTGCGCTGTGTATGACCACGTGATGGTTTTAAAATGTACATTTTAAAAAACATTGTAAAATCAGCTGGTTATCGACAATAACAGCAGCACTGCCCAAATAAAATGGCGGTGATCGTTTTGAATTTTTATGTAAGCATGTACAATTTAAAAAACATTGTAATTTTCTGAAGATGCTAACAGAAGTTAGCGAAATATCAATAAAGCGTTTTCCCCTTTTCTTTGATCCATCTCCTCTAATTCTTTATCAATAATGAATCAATATCAACTATTTAAAATAGGAAATATTTTAGATTTTGTAGCATTGATTTGGCCGTGCAATGAACAAAAAAATTATTAAAATTTTGGTTACACGAACATTTTGACTAAAAATATTAAAAATATAAATTAATCAAAATATTAATTAATCAGATCAGCTAAATTAATAAATAAACGTATTTTTTATTTTTTTAATTATACAAAATTATATAAATTATAAAATTATATAATTTTAAAGTTATATTTCCAATTTTATGTAAATATTATTGTGAAGACTGCTTATCGTATTGTCCCTCGCTTAGTTGCAAACTCCCACACACTGATGTCAGATCATCCCTAATGCGTGCAATCAAATCACGACCAACTATTCTCCTTACTATCTCACCGATTACAATTGGTCTGACACCATGCATCTTGTTTAATGGAATCAATTGGCTTACTGTATATACCGGCAGAAGAGATGGCTCAATATATTTTATCGATATCTTAATTGTGAATTCACATAGCTTGTCTGATAGAAGGTAAGATCTATTATCAAATGATGCAATAAAGTGTCTTCAACCATCAGAGTCTACTCCAGACTGACCCGCAGATCCCCATGTTCGTTATGCTGCTGTTATAATTTCCTCTTGCGTCAAATCATAAAATCGTGGTGCATGATGTTCCACGCATCAGTCCAGCCTATCGCTAAGCAACAGACTGACAGAAGCCGACTTGCTAATAGGGTGAAGCTCCTTTAGCTTCTGAAGCACAGTAATACCATCAATTTCCGTTCCCAAATGACAATATTCCACCACCACACCGTTGTTTTAATAATCGTGATGTTTTGCTGATAATATTATGTTATAATATTATATTTATATTATTATAATAATATAACATATTTTTTATTATAAGCACAATGAAACTACTATCATTATCATTATACATTAACATTATCCGAAAACATAATTTAATAATATAACATTACAAAATTATTGTACAGTTCGTTTAAACAGAGAGAGGAATAATAAATTAATAAACTATTATTCACAAATTTTCGACTCTTGCAATAGTCCTTTTAAAAACATAATACTTGAAAACGACTATTGTAATAGTCTAAAATTTATGAACAATAATTTATTAAATTATTATTCCTCTCTCTATATGTTTAAACGCCTTGAACAATTAAAGAGGACATTAAATGGACAATATCGTAAATATTAAGAATTATTGATCAAAGAAAGGAGGTAGATTTTATTTGATATTGCGCTAACCTTTGTTAGCATCTTCAGAAAATTATGTAATTTTTTAATTTCGGATCATTATCAACTATAAAACTTTAATCAATTTATAAAACTCTAAATATCTCTTATCATTTGCATACCAGATTATTTCTTATATAATTAGTTATTGTTATCTCACAAGTGTTATAATTCAATTGTAGGGTTTTCCTCCTTTCCTAATGTCGATCAAAGACTATTGCTTTTGTTCATTTTGGTTTTCATTGTGAATTTCAGTATTATTTTTTGATAAAATTGGGCACAACTAATCGTTTGAACTTCCTCGATATGATAATCATCATATAACTAGCAATTGTTTGAAACTTTTTATAGTTTGTTCTTGTGATGATAGGATAGCACTTAGCTATCTAAAATTCGATTATGTAAATTATGTCAAGTATAAAACTATTTGTATACCAAATTATTTCTTATAAAAAATATATATGTTATCTCACAAGTGTTATAATTCAATTGTAGGTTTTTCCTCCTTTCCTAATGTCGATCAAAGACTATTTATACGGGCTTCCATTCACGTACTCATAATTATATGTCTTAGTCGAGGCAAACACGCTCTTACATGGAATTACATGAATTGTGCTTCAAGTGTCGACTACAATAAAATTCATCAACTTTTGCCCTCGTTAGACAACGTGTGTTCAGAAAACGAAACTGCGGAGCTATTGAAATGGATTGATCGGCTGTTTTTAGATTCTAGAGAATTTTCTATGGTTTTAGCTATTATTATAATAAGCGCAGGTATGTTTTTCTATGAAATAATTATAACTACTGTAAACTCTATTTTAGCACACATGTTTTTCATCTCATTAATCTACAAATTTTTTACTTTTTCAAATTTTTTCAAATTTTTCTATTTTTCATTCAATTTTTAAAAATTTCATTTTTTCAAATTTGTCAATTTTTACAAAATATTCTGTTTTTTTAAATTTTTTAAAAATTTCATTTTTTTTTCAAATTTGTCAATTTTTACAAAATATTCTGTTTTTTTTTAAATTTCATTTTTTCAAATTTGTCAATTTTCAAATTATTCAAGTTATTTAAATTTTTAGCTATTTTCAAATTATTCATTTTTTCAAAATATAATTTTTTTAAATTTGCTTTCTCAAATTTTTTAATTTTTCAAATTTTTCAGATTATACAATTTTTTCAAAATAATTCAATAATTTAAATTCAATATTTTTCAAATTATTCAAATTATATATATTTTTAAATCACTATTTTGATAATTTAATTTTTATATTTTCTCAAATTATTGTTTTCGTTTTCCTGTAAATTTTTCCTGTTATGTGCCAAATCAAAATTATTTTTCCTGTCCGCCATCCAACTAAATCACAATTGATTCACAAACTTGAGCTAAAATTCCTAGGTAAAATGTATAATATTTACACTTTTGTGTTCTCTAGCTAATCGAAAATTAGTAACATATGAATCGATTGACAACATTCAAACTGAACTTACTTTGATTCTTCTAGAATACATGGATGGTAAATTTTGAATTTTTTGAATTTTGAATTTATTTTTTTGTAGAAAAACGAGGAGAGCGATGTAGAGACTTTTATACTATGATGCTCATAATTCCGAGATTACGAATTCTCAACGAAATGTTCCAGCGGGAGCTTATCAACGACGTTGCCAATCACCCTGAGATGTCCTATCCAACGTTCTTCTGGAAGGTATTCGTCGGTAAAGATGTAAGTAAACTGTGTAAAAATATAATTTTATCTTTAAATAAACATAAATTAAGTTTTAAAATTCAGTTTTAAGACAAAATTGGTTATATTAAAATTATACCTGTTGTAATTTGTTGTACATTGGAAGTGTTAACGAGCTCACTAGAATAGTTAAATTAGTAAAACTAATTAAATTAGTTTATTAATTTAAATTAACTAAATAAATTAGAAATTATATAATGTTTAATATTAAAATTATTAAATTTCTTACAAATTACATTAATGATTTAATTAGATTAGTTTATTAATTTAAATTAACTATATAAATTAGAAATTATATAATATTAAATATTAAAATTATTAAATTTCTTACAAATTACATTAATTATTTAATTAGATTAGTTTATTAATTTAAATTAACTATATAAATTAGAAATTATATAATATTAAATATTAAAATTATTAAATTTCTTATAAATTACATTAATGATTTAATTAGAGTAGTTTATTAAATTAAATTAACTATATAAATTAGAAATTATATAATATTGAATATTAAAATTATTAAATTTCTTACAAATTACATTAATGATTTAATTAGAGTAGTTTATTAATTTAAATTAACTATATAAATTAGAAATTATATAATATTAAATATTAAAATTATTAAATTTCTTACAAATTACATTAATTATTTAATTAGATTAGTTTATTAATTTAAATTAACTATATAAATTAGAAATTATATAATGTTTAATATTAAAATTATTAAATTTCTTACAAATTACATTAATTATTTAATTAGATTAGTTTATTAATTTAAATTAACTATATAAATTAGAAATTATATAATATTAAATATTAAAATTATTAAATTTCTTACAAATTACATTAATTATTTAATTAGAGTAGTTTATTAATTTAAATTAACTATATAAATTAGAAATTATATAATATTAAATATTAAAATTATTAAATTTCTTACAAATTACATTAATTATTTAATTAGATTAGTTTATTAATTTAAATTAACTATATAAATTAGAAATTATATAATGTTTAATATTAAAATTATTAAATTTCTTACAAATTACATTAATTATTTAATTAGATTAGTTTATTAATTTAAATTAACTATATAAATTAGAAATTATATAATATTAAATATTAAAATTATTAAATTTCTTACAAATTACATTAATTATTTAATTAGAGTAGTTTATTAATTTAAATTAACTATATAAATTAGAAATTATATAATATTAAATATTAAAATTATTAAATTTCTTACAAATTACATTAATTATTTAATTAGAGTAGTTTATTAATTTAAATTAACTATATAAATTAGAAATTATATAATATTAAATATTAAAATTATTAAATTTCTTACAAATTACATTAATTATTTAATTAGATTAGTTTATTAATTTAAATTAACTATATAAATTAGAAATTATATAATATTAAATATTAAAATTATTAAATTTCTTACAAATTACATTAATTATTTAATTAGAGTAGTTTATTAATTTAAATTAACTATATAAATTAGAAATTATATAATATTAAATATTAAAATTATTAAATTTCTTACAAATTACATTAATTATTTAATTAGATTAGTTTATTAATTTAAATTAACTTTATAAATTAGAAATTATATAATATTAAATATTAAAATTATTAAATTTCTTACAAATTACATTAATTATTTAATTAGAGTAGTTTATTAATTTAAATTAACTATATAAATTAGAAATTATATAATATTAAATATTAAAATTATTAAATTTCTTACAAATTACATTAATTATTTAATTAGATTAGTTTATTAATTTAAATTAACTATATAAATTAGAAATTATATAATGTTTAATATTAAAATTATTAAATTTCTTACAAATTACATTAATGATTTAATTAGATTAGTTTATTAATTTAAATTAACTATATAAATTAGAAATTATATAATATTAAATATTAAAATTATTAAATTTCTTACAAATTACATTAATTATTTAACTAGATAAGCTTTTTAATTTAAATTAACTATATAAATTAGAAATTATATAATATTAAATATTAAAATTATTAAATTTCTTACAAATTACATTAATTATTTAATTAGATAGTTTATTAATTTAAATTAACTATATAAATTAGAAATTATATAATATT
>WNNJ02003365.1:0-27699 GCA_012934845.2 Pomphorhynchus laevis | reverse complement strand
ATATTTTGGTATTATTATATTTTTAATATAATAATAATGAAGAGAAAATTTATTGCCATCGCGTCTCTCGGCTTCGACAAAATATAAAAGAAAGGAAAAATACAGTTACAATAAATCAAATACATTCAATTTAAACGGATGCTGATGTTATACGTTATACCAATATACCTCATTTTATCTTCGTCATATACTATGCCCCTAATGCTTCTGCACTGTTCCTCTTAAAAGGCCTCAGATAGATCGTGCACTTTACTTCATACAATAGATATCTTGTGAACTCAAATGCTGCAAATATGGACATTTGAAAATATGAAGCAAGGACCAGCAAGCGTACAAACAAAATTTGCACGAACAACACAACGATTGCGAATGTAAAGGAATGCGTATACAACAAATCTTATCGTGATACCCCATTAGTAGAGAAATGCCAAACTAATGGTCGTTTACAATTGTGTGAATTTTTCTAATGCTGTTGACAGGCAACTGGCGTTAAAAAGTATTCCGGATCAATCCCCGATACTTTCTTGTTAAATATTTCTAAATTTGCAGTATAATTAACAGTTTCGACCATATTTAGAAGACTGCGCAGAAATACGGATAAAGGGAGAACAGCTGCCAAGGTAGAAACTACTGTGGATGATGTCTTTGGTGAAACTCCCACTATGCGCTTTAAGAATCTTGCCTGACATCTGTCAAGCGGCATGAAATTACCGTTAGTCAAATCATAACATACAATGGAAAGACCATAACTAATCATGGGCAACAACATGACTGTGAAATACCTCAATGCACCCTCGAAAGAGAGACTCCCCAGATTATGGATCAATCTCGTTGCCGTAATTATTTTCGTCGCCTTGCGTTCCAAGTGATCAACAAAACTCCAACGCGAAGTGAGGTACATTCCTAGATAAGTATACGAACGCGAAAATTCTAGCGGCTCGTTATGAAATGTAAGCTGATCATGCTTGCACCGTGGACCACCCTTACGAAACTTGACGACTTTGGTCTTTTCGATGTTAACCTTCATTTCGTTAGATGTACAATAATGATACAACGCATCTAAGGCTCTTTGAGAAGAGGATATATTATCCGACAATATGGCAAGATCATCTGCATACATCACTGACCATACCCTATTCGAATTTCGACATAGGCAGTTTGGGAGGTCCATAGCGAAGAAAGCAAAAAGTTGAGAGCTAAGAGGATCTCCTTGCAAGACACGGTTTACGCAAAAGGATTGTGAAAACTGAATCCCGTCAAATAATCTAAGTGAACTTGGTTGAAGGATGCTGCTTATAAGTTGAAGAAAGCGGCCATATACTTTAGCGCCATGTTCAACCTTTCTCAATAATAAGTTTCGATATATGGAATCGAAAGCCTTCTCAAAGTCCACAAAAATCGTGTAGAGCGATTTATGCGCTTCGAACTTTTCTATTACAAGTGCTCGTAAAACTCTCAGAGCATCACTATTACTTCTGCCTTGTCGAAATCAATATTGCTCAAATGGAAGTAAATGCTGCCGATATCTAATTAGTCTTATGCAAACGATCTACGTTAAGAGTTTGTATGAATGATTCAGGAGCGATATACCACGATAAGAATCATGGAGATATATATTACCATTACCTTTATAAAGAACCTTCACCATTCCCTCTCTCCATTCCTGAGGTAGCGGATCACCACATAGAAACGAGTTAAACATGTAACCAATAGTTGCTAAGAAGTGGGATATACGATTCCAGAATTTCTACACGTACGTCATCGGGACCAGCGGCTTTTTAGTTTGCATACGTAACAGTGCTGATTCAACTTCCTCGCTAGTAATCAAAGAGTTAATTGGATCTGAGTCTACCAACGTAATCGGGATATTTCTAGTCAAACTTTGAATGTTATTTAGGACGAGGATGGAATCATCATGTAATACTTTTTTAAAATGAACGAGCCATTGATCTAAAGGAACTCTAGATCCGTCATCTTTTCGTTTTGGTTTTATTTTCCATGGGTACAGTTCCGCACTATCTAAACGATCAGCTTCCATCGCAATTAATGTTGCTTTTTTTATACTCGCGCATGTGTGTTATACAAGCATCTCAATTGAGTATAACTATCCGATACGTGCAATTCATAACGACGCCGTCTTCTTTCAGATATAAGACGAGATTGAAGTCTACGAAGCCAAGTTGGGATATGCATAATTTTCTTAAGATGAGGCATTATGTTTCGTACCTTCTTATGTGAACATGCGCTTAAAAAAGATTTATTTTAACGTGGCAAATGCGTGCCAGCGCACGCTTACATGACCACAACAAAACAAAAATGTAAATCATGTGTCGATAAGGTGTTAACGGATGTGGTGTTTGAATGTGATAAAGGAGGGAGCGCGGCAGACGTCGAGAGGGAGTTGATTCCAGGCGAGTGAGGCGGCGACGAGGAAGGATCGGAGACCATAGTTGTTGGAGTCATTGGGAACGTGGACTAAGAGGGTATGACGGGAGCGCAGCGATAGCGAGGTTGGGCGAGTGTCGTTTAAGAAAGGAAGGTTGATGAACGATAGGGAGCCGACAGCGATTAGACGAAAAGTTACGAGAAGAAGGCGAGTTTGATGCGGATGTGGATGGTGGGCCAGGAGAGTTGGCAATATATGTGGATAAATGAAATCGCCTTCGATATAGAATCGCCTTTGAGATACAATTTAGACTATCATCATATTTACTTTCTTTGAGAAATTGAAAAACCGCTTCAATCTTAGAAACATTCAGCTTTTGAATATGTAATACCCTGCTGTGCTTAGAAGTTTTCGGTTGTTCTGGATGTTTATATAAATTTAAGAAACGGAGCTTTACGGGTTTATTTTTGAGTCCATGAGTAAGATAATTCTAATTTCATGTGTGTTACTGAGGCATTGGTGAAAACTATATCAATTCAAAATTTTCCGTTTGGAGCCTCGTATGCCAATTTTTCTGATGGTAAGTGCAGTTTAATGTTCATTGACTCAAAAAATATACACAGTAGGCGAAATTTCTCGGGGATAGGCAGTTCAAAACGTGCATTAAAATCACCTGCAATTACAACAGTTTTAGAGCAAATCGACTCGCTTAAAAAAGAAGGCAATTCGTTAATAATGTCCGATGCGAAATGGCTAGGGTTGAAATAACATCCGATTATTGATAGGGTGGCAGAATCTACAAGTATCGCGTTATCAGAATAACTACAAGACCATTGTGATATTATGGGTTTTATTGCAACTAAAAGCCCCCCCCCGCACTAGGGCGATTACGTTTTGCCATTACAGTAGGAATATCGAAGGAATAAAAACCGGGCAGAGAAATGGATGTTGTGGAGAACGTTTCAGTTAGTATTACAATATCAAACTGCCGAACCCAACTATTAAATTCTTCTGACATTAAACATTTAAATCCTTCTACATTATATAGAAGAAGCGAACACGAGTTTGCGCTATCTGTGTCTGAAAGTTGAGTACTCCCACCCTTTGGTAGTCATACGGTTTGATCTGGGATTGTTTTGGAGAGATCTTAACTCTGGGTAAATACTTGGTTAAGCTCATCGTTTTGTTTGACAAGAGATCGTTCCCTATGTTCAAGTCTCACAACCTTTGATTCGCGGATTATGAATCTATAGGATGGATCGGCTCTAATTTGTTCTTTTGGGTGTTCACGCAATTTTCTGTACGCTTCTCGTTCCGGGATGGATCTATCAAGGTGCAAAAATATATTCTTAAATCGTTCATCATACTTTAATCGGAAAGATTGCGAAAGTATCTTACTAACCGAAAACTCATCAAGCGAAACAACCGCCCATGATGGAATATCCTTTCGTTTACTTGGAAGGCGATTTACTCGTATTTTCTTATCAGGAGGAATTAAATGACCAGTAACAGCCAGAATGTCCCTCACAATATTGTGATCTGTTTCACTAGCAGGTAACCCTCTTATTATAATGTTGCCAGATCTTTTTGCTTACTCGTAACAAACCTGCATTATATCTAAAGCTGATGCTGGAGACTTACTCGATACGTCACAAGTAGCCATAACAGTTCGGGCGACCTGTTGTCGAACAACACTCGCAAATGTTCTATAGAATGATTCACTACCTTTGCTATTCCTATCATTCCGTTTTCAGTGTATTAATTGAGTCCTCTGCGGAACGAAGAGCGTTTTCGTATAAATTGTGGCGCTTCGCTGAACAAGTACCGCAGAGAAAATCTTGCAAGAAAAAGTTCCGTGATATAGAGCGCGGCGAACGAACTAGTGTTCTTAACGAAAAATTGTCTTCTGTACATTACAAATCTAAGGTGACAAATTCTGTTGTATCCTGAAAACATAGATTAGAAGAGAGGTGGTTATAACTATTATAGTCAGCTTGTTTTATTGATGGCCCTTCAATCGAACTCTCGACGTTCAAGCATATTGACATTTGTTCCAATCGATTTGAACATCTAGACCCTACAAAGCAGTTTGTGTATGATCTACCTGCTCTGACACAAGAACAGTTTTTACAGACAGCGTTTGATCCATTACAGCAACATCATCGTTTAGTATTAATTCGATCACACGCGAAGGATTCGTTTTCATGGAATGTGCTTCGTAGACTATTCTAATAATAATTATTATAATATTTTGGTATTGTTGTTTCTAATTTATCTTGTTATAGTTTAATCTTTATTTAAAATTATTTACAATTTATCTTACATTTAATTTTGCTTTTTTTGTCATTGTTTTTCTTTCCAATTTGGTGCATAAACGTATTTTTATATATTTTTATGCAATTCAAGAACATAGTAGTGGATAATTTTCAGCAGTCGGTATTTCTGTGATTGGCCGTAATACTATTCTTTGCACAAGAGATGCCTAAATCGACTTTTGAACAAATGGAATCCAAAAAGAAATATTTGCTAGGAAAACTTAACGGAATTGATAATGATATTGCATCTTTAACTCAAGAAATTGAGGAAATTAAAAGAAAACGTGAAGTGAGCATGAATTAATTTTTGAATTTTAAAGAAAACCTTAGCAACAGGTTTTAACGAGTGAAGATTTTTCATACGAATCAATTGATAACTTATCCGTTTTCGACCAAATCATTATAAAAAATAGGGTACTCATGTATTGTTTTCTTTTACATCCGTTGTCTCTAAATCAACTTCTAATTTATCATATCTAGAAGCTTGCCGCAGCAAATCGAAATAATGTGCATAAGGCTTTGCCTGTTCAGCTAGCCTGTAAAGATAATAATAAAATGTCAGATGACTGGGGCACAGTATTTCAGCAAAATCTTATCAGGTTAAGTGGTTTCTATTTAAAAAAATTGTTTGCTATAGTTTCTTTCTTAATTTTAAGTTGATATACCTATGCAGTCATTGTTACTTTTTAAATTTTGATGACTTTTTATATTCTGCACGTTGCTTTAATCCTATTTATAAGCTAACAACAGTACCCTACATTTCAGTATTGATGGACCTTATCAGCTACTGATCCAATACCGACGTTTCACGTTTCGGTCCTTTAAATGTTGGCTGATGATCACTCGACTCGTCTGCTTTTATTGGCAATTAGATTTAGTGAAAGATTTTCTTCTTACAATTTGCAAATCAATTGAAATCATTTATGATTTCAAATTAAAACTGCGTTGGTAGGGGAAGGTGCTACTTCAATTTGAAAACCTACCTGTTTTTGAAATTAATTACTATTATCAAAATAGTCATCGACTATTTTGATAATTTCCGGCTAACGAATATAAATTGATTCCTTTTATTTTTAAATCTGGTATTTTCTTAAATGTACCAGTGGAGATCAGATACATCTTATCTCAACAGTAATTTATTGAAAATTTGAATATTCCAGTTGATCAATGTGCAGGGTATTGTAGTAGAATTTACAAAAGCGTTGTTTAGTTTTTGCTATTCTTACAAAACAACAATTTTTATTATTTAATTAATTTTCTAGACTTCATAACTATTGCATTGAAAATTTTAAGTTGATATTATATACTTGTGCAGCCATTATTACAATTAATATTTTTAAAGACACAGTACATTCCTTTAATCCAATCTATAAGCCAACAGCTGTATTAGTGGACCTCACTACTTAAAAAATTTCAATTTAAACAATTTTTAATTAACAATTTTCTAGACTTAATAACTATTGCATTGATAATTTTTAGTTGATATTTAGATTTAATGAAAGACTCCCGTCTAACATGTTGCAAATTTAATTGAAATCATTTCTGATTTTAAATTAAATCAGCATTAGTATATGAAGGTGCTACCTTTTAATTTAAAAACCTGCCTATTTTCTGCACGCTACTTCAATCCTATCTATAAGCAAACAGCAGTACGCTACATTTCAGTAGTGATATACCTCATCAACAACTGATCTAATGGCTACGTCTCACGTTTGGGTTCTTTTAGTGTTGGCTGACTATCACTCCTTTTAATAACAATTAAATGATTTAATTAAATTAATTTCTGATTTCATATTAAATCAGCGTTGAAAGGGGGAACGTTTAAGCTTCAATTTGAAAACTAACCTATTTTTTCAGAATATTTACTATTATCAAACTAGTCATCTATAGTTTGTTTCCTAATTTTAAGTTGATATACCTGTGCAGTCATTGTTATTATTGAAATTTTGATGACTATTTTTTATTCTGCACGCTAATTTAATCCTATCTATAAGTCAACAGCAGTACGATACATTTAAGTATTGGTTGACCTCATCAACTAATGATCCAATACCTACATTTCACGTAGGAATCCTATAAATATCAATAAGTATTCGCCTGAAATATTTAAGTTTATAAATGAATAACAATAGTATTATCTTCAATGCTTATTCTTGTCGTTATGAAAATAATGATCGTAATTACCGACGCCTAACTTGATTAGAAAGATATCAATAATTTGCAACATTGGCGGAATATTTAATCTTTTAACATGAATATTAAATCATTTTGGTCGAAAAATCCTACCGACTGTCGTTTTGTCATTAGTAATACTACTTATTACTTCTAAATCCTAGCCACAAAAAACCACCTTTAGACTACCACCTGATGACTTTGTAATGTGGAGGAAACCGGGACTTCTCAGAAGACTGGAATATCATAACCTTGCATACCTCAAATAGTTGGGCTGAATTAGAGACCATATGAAATAGAAATCATCAATCCTAATAACTGGCGTTTAGTCGTTTATTATATTCATCAGTATTAGATAATCTCGATCAGAGAGATTCCCCATACCTTCAAAATATGAACGATATTAAAGTTTAATGTTTAATTTTTAGTATAAAGTTTGATGATATTTAATTAAATGTTTTTCATGAACTCGTTGCATATCGATGATACTTTAATGGAACAGAGAAGAAAATTTAGTTTATGAAAATACATATATTCCGATGGCCATTACCATAATTATCAAACTTATTGAACTTGTTTTCGACAACTTTGTTTTTCGACCACTTTGTTGTTTTGACAACTTTGCCTCAACAATTAAGGTCTCATTGATTTTACAAATTTCTGTTTCTGATTTAGCTTTGAGAAGACACATGATCATGTATTGCAGTATATCTTATCGCTGAGAAGAAACGCTGAAATTGAATCACTTAAGAAAAACGAAAACTATGAGGACGTCGGTTCCGAAACAAATAGAACAGATATAGTCAATGAAGAGTATAGATTTAGCAAGGAAGAACTTGATAGTATATTCGAAGATAACTTTCCTGTCTTGCGTGATAATCGCTTAAAAAGAGAAAAAATGGACAGGTAAAAATTGTCTAAAAAATAATGAGTTAAAAACTTTTAATATAAAAAGTGATCATTAAACGATAGAAACTAATGACGATAGCAGTTGCCATATAAATATTTCAACTACATTTGATTATTTTGAAATAAATTTATTCTATCTTAGTTTCTATCTTTCGATCAAGTATCAAAAAAAATAAAATATGGAATTATTTAACATAAAGATTTATTAAAAGCGTATGTCGAGGCTTATTAGTGTATACACTTATAGCTAAATAAATTTTATTATATTATGGTATGATATTATCCTCGTGTGGTTGTTTGATTCCTATCAGCATCACTGTACACTACAATCAGCGTGGGTGGACCTCATCAGCAGTGAGCCCACGCCTACATTTCGTGTTGGCTCACTAGGCTGTGCTCACTACTGATGAGGTCCACCCACGCTGATTGTAGTGTACAGTGATGCTGATAGGAATCAAACAACCACACGAGGATAATATCAAACCGACCAGTTAAGAAAAGCGGCTCGTGTATGCAATATATTCACAATATTATGGTATATAATTGATTATTTTATTAATTTAATTTTATTAATAATGGTATATAATTTTAATTATATTATTATTTATTATAATTATTAAATTTAATTATATAATGGTATATTTATTATATATAAAAAGACTGAGAGAGATAGTATATACACATTCCGCTTAAGCACACAAGAGTTACAATGCAACTATTAAAAGGTTTAAGTAAAAGCTTTGAATTGCATCTTATACATTATCAAATATGCGATGCTGTCCTTGTAATGAACTGAATATGTGAATATGTGTGCAATCATGAATGAAAATGTTTAGCTCTATATATATGTAATTATCATTCAAATTTAAATTTTTATAAACCCTTTAGTAAATTGTCTTATAATGAAGCTATTATAATTGTTAAGGCAATTGTTATAATTAAAATGAAACTATAAAACAATGATTTTCTTTAAGCATATGACGTTATCTTGCTTATATTTTTCACTTGATGCATTATTAAATGCCTCTGATTTCGCTGACATGCAGCTATTGCCTTATTGATCATAAGTACTTATTCTGCTAATGTATATGAAAGCTAAGTAGTTATGTAAAATTAAACATTATGGATATGAAAATAAATAAAAGCGGATATTTACTGTAAATGGCTTTTGGTGGAACCATTCCCTTGTGAATATTTTATGCTAAAATCAATATTTTTATTTCTTTTTTACTTCTTTTAAATTAATTAATTAATTAATTTAAGGATTTATTTTGACATTATCATGATATAGAAAAATACTATAATCTAAATACTTTAAGGTCATTTTGAAAGATAATACCATTCTAAAATTAACTTTTAATATTTGACTAAATATAAAAACAAAAATTTACCTGTTCTTCCTAATTAGACCACAATATTTCGCAACTTTTTTGGAAAGATTATATATTTGATAAAATTAAAAATAAAATGAAAATAACAAACAATTATAAAAGGAAAGATAAAATTAATAAAGATATGTATAAAGAACTTACTAAATTAAAGGATAACTATATAATAACAACTATTGATAAAGCTAGTAATAACTTTGTCTTCATATGCAAAAAGCTTTATTATGATATACTAATGAAAGAGGTTAATTCTAATGATTTAAATGTAAATCCAGCATATGAACGTAGTGAGTTGAGTTTTGAAACAATTATTACAAGTCACTGTTCTATAATGGATAAAAAGGGTATAAAGGTTGAATTAGATAATAAAACTATACCTATATTACATTGGAATCCAAAATTACATAAAAATCTAATAAAACCTAGGTTTATATGTAGTGCGTTTAAATGTACATTAAAACCACTTTCTGTCTATATGAATAAAATACTTAAAGTAATTAAAGCACATTTTAAAAAATATTGCAAGGTAATCGAAATTAATACTGGTATAAAACACTATTTCAGTATTAATTCTACAAAATAATTTTTAGAACAGACAAAAGGAAATAAATTTTCAAAATATAAATACATACGATTTTAGTACGCTTTATACAAATCTAGATTTAGTAGATATTAAAAGAAGCGTTAGTAAAATTAATTAATCTTATATTCGGAAAAAGATATACATATATATGTTATAATAATTATAACGCCTATCTAACAAAAATTTAACCATCAAGTAAATATAAATATATGGATAAAATTGAATTAATAGAATCCTTAAATATTTTGATAAATCAAAATTATTTAAAAGTAGGGAACATCTATATTTAGACAAGTAAAAGGTGTTCCAATGGGTGGTAATAGTAGCCCAATTATAGCTGACTTGTTTTTAAGCTTTATAGAATGTGAATTTGTTCATAACTGTGTAAAAACTAAATCTAAACAATATAAATATATGAAATATATGTTTCGATACATTGATGATATATGTGTATTAAATTCTAATAATTTTTATTCAATTAGTGAACAAATTTATCCAGAAAGCCTTATTCTTAACAAAACCAATATTAATGATAAAGAAGGTGTATATCTAGATATGAACATTAAATTAACATTAACTAAAACTACTATTAATTTATATCGTAAAGATGACATATTTAAATTTACAAGAAACATATTTTTGCATGAGCATTCATGCATACCATATAATATAAAATATAATACATTAAATAATGAAATTTCAAGAATTGCAACAATATGTAATGATATTGGCTTTCTTAAAAATCATTTAAATAATTTAATAGATACATATTTTAAACTAGGTTACTATAAAAATAACATCAAGCAGAAAATAGTAAAATATATAAATCAACACAATAATATAAAGAATAAATTTAAACTCTTAAGTGGCAAATTTTTATGGATGGATAATAAATAATATACTTTGCATTAGAATAAGATACTAGATAGTTATTTCAGAGGAAATACATCATTAGCATGTATTTGGCCCCGCTGCTATGTTGGGTAGAGGAGTTAGGGGCCGAAACCTGATAGCATAGCAGTTCCTCCTGATGACCTCTAATTCTTATTCTGATACAACGTCTGTTATTTATTAGTCAATTCATAACAATGACGTTTATTTTAAATTTCATTTTTTTTATTTTAACTTGATTTAAAATTATAGAAAATCTAAAAACAATTATTAATTTTATTATTTAATTATTAAATTTTGATTTAGCATTATTATGTTTTGTTTATTTTATAATTATATAACAATACGTAGACTCAGTTAGCTGATTTAATTTATAAAGACAACAATATTTCTCTCTTCACTAACAGCATCATCAAGTAAACATAATACAGAGCATGAAATAATGATAACTAAATTAATAATTTATTATTTAAACTGATGATGTATTTAAATAATAACATCACTATTTCATGCTTCGTATTTTGCTTTGTATTTTTCTATACTGGGTCGCTTTTCATTTAAAACAATAGATAAATAATCTAACATTCCCATCCATAGGAATGGAAATACTACATTCAATAGCATATACTATTAATAGTTCAATGAAATTCAACGGATTATTTAGAAAATCTACTAGAGTGGTGTACTCTTATTTGAAATTTCGATCACTATTTTTTATTATGTAAGTTGCATCAATCATATTTAATAATAATGCTAATTATTTATATAATTTTGTAGAAAGCCAATATCATTACTATTAAATAAATATATAAAAATAAATAAATAATAATGCTAAATCAATAAATCAAAATTTAATAATTAGATAATAAATAATTATAAATAATTTTTATAAGATTTTATAAAAAATAAAATTTGAGCTGTTTGAACTGTTATTTAAAGATAATGTAATTGATAGTACTAACGAGCACTTTAAGTAAGCGAATCCAGGATTCCAGAAACAAGTAAGAATACTTTGAAGTTTTGCTAATTTACCTGATACCTTTATAAGATTTTATATAATTTATAGCAAGTTAAAATAAAAATTGAAATTTAAAATAAAATTCAATTTTTACGAATTGACTAATAAATTTACCGACGTTGTATCAGAATAAGGATTAGAGGTCATCAGGAGGAACTGCTATGCTATCAGGTTTCGGCCCCTAACTCCTCTACCCAACATAGCAGCGGGGCCAAATACATGCTAATGATGTATTTCCTCTGAAATAACTATCTAGTATCTTATTCTAATGCAAAGTATATTATTTATTATCCATCCATAAAAATTTGCCACTTAATAGTGGCAAACATTCAAGCATTCATGCATGAATGCATGAATGCTCATGCATTCATGCATACCATTAATAAAAGTAGTTTTAATTTATGTTAATTTAATACCGAAATTTAGCGTACTGATTTTGGTTTATAAGATTAAACCAACATGCATAATAAAGAAAATATCATCAAACTTATATTATGCAAGTTGGAAAACTTGAATTTTGCAAAATTAAACGATATACGATTTGTTTTGAAAATTGTCGAATAATTTGAAAAACTTAGATTTTAAAAAATGTAAAGTTACTAACTCATTTTTAGATTACAAATCGCAAAGCCTAATTCATTTGAATTTGAATCTTATTTTAATCAGATAAAGGTAAGATCTTTTAGTCTTTGTCGTAATTAAAATTTTTATTTCAACCTAATTACCCCCTTGACTCCATTACGCTTTTAATTAATATTTCATTGTAATAAAATATTTTTTATTGATAATTATAATTCTTTATTAATAAAAAATTATTGGGAATCATTTTATTAAACGTAAACGAGAATCAAGCAGAAGTAATAAAAAATCAAATAGGAAATAAATGAATTCACTAAGTATATTTCTAATTGGTCAGTTATGGCTTCAAAACATTTTAATTGTCATAAGAAATATATTTGTTTATTACACACTAGAGATATGATGTATATGAGAGTGCCATAAGAGATTGAATTCGAATTACGTCCCCAAAATCTCAAGTTCTTTTGCTCTTGAAAATCCGTAATTGTTTCGCTCTAGAGTTTTTACAATCATTTTTACATTCGGAAATGGACAATCTTTGATTTACCTGCATTAATGAATAATGAATTATCATAACGCTATATTTTTAGATTTAATTGTTCCAAGTTCATAATACTATTTGCGCCGCACACGTTATTTGCATTAGTCAAAATTGTTAGATCGTCCGCATATTTGATACAGTTTAAACCGGCAAATTTGATAGCAAAATCGATGGTAAATATTGTAAAAAATATTTATTTCATTAAATATTTTTTAAGTATTTTGTTAAAATCAAATTAAAGTTATTTTATTTAAAAATTTCAAGGTTTTGAAACCACATAAAATTAGGTTTTAAAAACCGTTTTTTAAAATTTTCCGAGGTTATTATTTGAACTTTATTACTCAACGCTTCTGATACGGTTTCAATGACTATAACCATTCTTTGAATGTGAAGGAATGATTCAAATTCATTCCTTAAATTTGAAACTTATGGATTTTAATTTCGTTCAACATTAACAATTTACGCCTTGTGAATTTAAATAAAAAATCGAAAAAATAATCTATGAATTGATCACTAAAGTTTTAGAACGTTTAAATAGCTTATTTTCTAATTACCGCATCAGCTAATATAGATGAATCTAAATGACACAGATGAACCATAAATTAAGTCTACGAAATTCAGAAACTTCTATTGATAACAAATATAACGATGTATAGCATATCAGATTACACATTTTATTTTTTATATGGATTTTTATTTGATTTTGATCAACTTTTAGTTGTCTAAAATTGAATCAGAAAAACGTTCGATCAAACCATTCGATTTGTTATCGTCGTTTAATCGAAAGCTTTTAATAGGCCTAACTGACAGTAAGCACTTCTCAGATGGAAAATGCGAAATGGATGAAATTGCCAACCAAAAGTCTTCCATTCTATCCAGATGGTCACAGAAAGAACGTGATACATTTTTAGTTGAATATATACAGAGCCCTAAAGAATTTGCAAGAATCGCCAAGGTCATACAGTCAAAGGTTTGATTTTACAATTGCATAAAAATAAGGGAATGCCTGCAAACGTTAGTTTTAGTCTGTAGAGCAATGTATTCAATATTATTATCTCACCAAATACTGCGAGAACTACAAGGAGATAATAAAAGAGTGTCGGAGATACTCGGGGGGCAGGAAACGTACATCAAGAAAACACAGCAATGTAATGTATTTTTAAGTAATTTTTTATGCTGAAATTTCAGGGAAAGGCGAAACCTCGAAAATTAAAAATGGAATGTGCCAAATTTCAAAAGAAAAATACTTTTAATAACGAAGGTAATCTTTTTAAAATTATTATAATTATTTCAAATAGTTGATACTGATTCATTATGGATAAATAATTATTGGAGCTGGATCAAAGAAAATAGGAAATTGTTTTGATATTTCGCTAACTTCTGTTAGCATCTTCAGAAAATTACAACATTTGGTTGTTCAAAATTAAATCAGAAAAACGTTTGATCAAACCAGATCATGTAATTTTCTGAAGATGCTAACAGAAGTTAGCGAAATATCAAAAATAATTTCTCTTTTCTTTAATCCAGCTCCAATATTATTTATTAAATCTAAAATCTTTGGTATTGAATCTAAAAATCCATGTCTAAAATCCATCAAAATTCCGATCATTTAATGCCCACCTTGATATTATCTTAAGATCGAGATATAATTTGTTGCCATATGGATATGAAATTTGTAATGACATAATTTCCCTTCCTTCCACAACCTATTTTTAAAAATGTGTGACCTTTCTAGATTTTCCATTAATCCATCACATTCACAATACGTCAATTTATAAAGTATTGACTGAATTAGTTCATTACTTCTACATACAGCAAACAAGTTAGTTAAACCTGAAAATAAGCAATGCTATGATATTTAAGATACCTAACAAAACCTAATAATTCTTATGTCAAGATACTTAACAAAACCGGACTTTGATAACAAGATAATATGTCAATTCTAATGGCTATTTTACTTGCCAAATGATGTCGTTTGTAATCGAAATTGATATGTGATTTTACATTAAGTTTGATATTAAATACCATAATGTAATATCAGATAATCTATTTGACTATTGTTCGACTAAAGTATCGGACAAAATGTGAATATACTTACAAAGTATATGTTCAATTTGTATTATACATTCAATTATTATTTTTAATCTTTAAATGCTTTTCATAAAAAATTTATTTTATTTTTTATACTGAATTCTGATAATGAAATCTTAATTTTAATTTAAATCTTTAATCAATTTTCGTAAATCCCGGATTCAATTGATTTGCTTTGACAACGAAATTAAATACAATTTCTTCTCTTATCATGCCATTTTTGTTTTTAATTTGGCCAATTATTAATCAAATTATTATTTTTTCGTTTGACCAATTTAATAATTGTTCAAATTATTATCTATGAATTAAAGTTTAATTGTAATTTATGGAATATGTGGTACAAGCTTTCTGAATTGACCATTGTTTCATACTTAATCTTTTCGAATTTTGTAAAAAATTAATATTTTTAATATTAAATTCTGATAACTAAATCTTAATTTTAATTTAAATCTGAAATAAATTTTCGTAAATTCCGTATTCAATTTCGGTGCTATTCCAAAGAAATTAATATCAAACGAAAATATCAAAAGAAATTGATATTTCTGCTATTATCATGTTTTAATTTAGTCAATTATTAATCGATTAAATTAGAACGGTATTTTTTGGATTATACGGTGTTTAACTGCAAACTTTCTTGATATCGATAAATCCCATAATATATTTACAAAAGTACACTCTAGGTATTGCATAAACAGTGTCTTACCGAGGCACAACTTGTTTGAACTTCTTTAGTTCGTGATATGCTTGGCGCACGTACAGAAGAACCTTGATGATTTGCAGTTATTGAAACCTGACTCATGTCTGCGTTTATTCAACCTTAATACAGAAGTGCACGTGTTGCCAAGCACCCATTTATATGGAATGCATCAATATGAACTCTTTGTCACGTCAAAGTATGCTGCCATTTGTTAATTTTGCTACAAGGATTATACAAGTCTCGGACACATCTTCTTGCACTCACTTCTCGAAGCCGCATTTGCACGAAATGGTCAGTTTACCTTAAAAGGTTTACATGCTGCTCAAAAGCCTTATTATTTTGTACATGCATATTTTTTTGTTATAAAATTTTTGCTCTTTCCTGTGCACGCATATTGATAATGTTTTGGGTTTAGAGAGCGACGGAAACGATACAGATAGTTCATCCAAGCAAAATCAGTAACAGTCTTTCTTTGTCTTGTATTTTTATGTATAATTTCTTAGCAAGATAATTAAAACGTGTTTAGCAACCAAACTAATTATAATTGGTTAGACTACCGTTTCTCTGGTTTCTCTTGTTTTTCTAAAATAAAAGCATTTTTTAGTAATTAAAATATGCAAATTTGACTTGAAAAAAAATCAAAATTCATTCGGTGTTTTTAAATGTTATACAATTTGTGGTCATTCACCACCGTTCATGTGACCTTTGACATTATGGGAAAATATAGACTAGTTTGCCAATGTTTTGAGCTCATCAAAATTATGGCCTTCATGGCACATTCGGTACACAAAGTCAAATCATCAGAATTTGATCGATAAACAACACGGGCTTTAAATCTGAGCCAGATTTAAGATGGATGTTTTGTTAATATTAACCAAAACGATTACGTCATTCGCGTTCACTATACTCATTTATTCGGTCGTCTACGGACAGCTTTGCGATTTCTGATTAATGATTTCGTCCCTGGTTCCACCACATATCCAGATTAAATAAATATTCTCTGGCTTGTAAACGGAGCCAATTATTCTGTTTAGCTTTTGATTACAGCTTTGAAAAAGGTTTGACCTGAGATAGTTGTCAAGCTCAGAATATTGCTTTATAAAGAAATCAAATACCGTACAGAATATTATCTCTTTTATAATTTCATTAATTCGTTAATTTCAAATATTATTTTAAAATTAATAAGCGTTTACCTTAATGTACAAATTTAAAATATGTATTTAAAAAATTAAAAGAAAATAATAAAATTATAACAAATATTAATGTAGAGGAAATTTATTAGGGCATTGCGTCTTTTGACTTGGTCAAATGAAAGAAATTAAATAAAGCATTGTGCAACGACTTCATTTGAAATAATATCAATATTCGATAGTCCACCGTTAGTCCCCAACAGGCAAAAAGAAATTTAGCAGGTTTATCAAGTTAGGCGTAAACTTAACCCATCGATCTCCTTCAAAGATTTTTGCGCTAACACCGGGCACTCAAATACGTGGGATAAAGACTCACATCTATCACCACAGAAAAAACACACACACGAAACTCCACGTTTATGGACAGGTATGCGAGTGCGACAAAACTTGTCGTGATATCCGTGTAAAGAAACCCTCCAAACGAGGGGGCGTTTAGAAGCACACGGAGACTGTATTAATATTAATAAAACAGATGAAATGTAGATTCAGCAGATTAAATAAAATAGGCTATACATTAAAGTTCATGATTAAATGTCTGACGCAGCGCACGCGTTGCATGTAACGCGAGCGAAATGCAATATGCACTAATCCGGTAGCCCCGCGACTAGACTATTGTTTCAGTTTACTAGACAACTCACCCAAAATTTTACTACCCCCTCTATAGTCATTTGTATCTTATTACGCATTTCTTGCCATCTATTGCTTCTCAATTGGCTTAGAAGTTCTCAACGGGCAGTATAAACTTGCGTATTCTTCTAGCCAGAAAGATTCTCTATATATTGCACTAATTATGTCATCCGCGCATATTATGTTTCTGGGCCGCTACCATGAAACCGTCTTCCCGTTGACATTCGATCATCTTCCTCCTTTGGCACCTTTAAACAGCTGCTTTTAATCTAACTCATATCCTCAGCAAAGTCTACCTGACCTTTCTTCATTTCACATATGTCCCTCTGGCTGTATATCTTGTCCATAAAAACCAAATCCATTATCGGCAATGCTAACGATAAACTTGACATACTTTACACATTTCTTGCCAATGTAAAGTACTGAATTTGATTTTGTTTTTTATTGTTAGACCTGTAAAATGAACTTCATCAGATAAATAAAATAAAATAAAATTAACTTAAAATAAATTAAACTAAAATAAAATAAACTTCATAAAATAAAGATAAAATAAACTTAATCAGACCTGTGTCCACATTTGCCACTTTAAATAAATTATATTCTATCATGTAAACTAAGAAATCATGTAAAATAATATTTTGTTTTCACAAAATTTTAACTTTTCCTAATGTCGAATCTGCGCTACGATTCTTCCGTGGCACAGATTAAACAAATAATCGGAAACAAATAAATCAAGACAGAAAATGAAAAATGATTTTTGACTGTGCATATCAACAATGATAAAATATTTACAAAAAATGAGAGATTATGTGTATTATTCTACATAAAAACAAATGGAGAGAAGACTTGCTGCTGCTAATATTCTGGATCTATCATTTGCTACCTATGTCTTTTTCGTTTGTGATTACCGGATCTTGAATGCCGTTTTGGTTGACTGTAAATTTGATTTTGGAGCTTAGCCGACAGTGACATGCTGTCTTCCATTCGGGGTTTAATGTCCTTAAAATGCGGGATACTAAGCGAAACAGAAATTTTATTAGATTTGTTGTTGTTCGTCAAATACGGCGAGTAGTCGACAGGCGGTAATCGAGGACAGCTAAAACAAGATCGGATGTTCTATAAAATCAAAATTACAAGTAATACCGTTTCTTCTGTTTTGAAGTGACCGTCGAAAACGATAGACCCGTAATGCCATTAATATTTGTATTATTGGAAGAACTCAATTTTCCAAGGCCGGTTTCCTGAGTGCACGGATCACAAATCCAGCTACCTTTTGGGATTTCAATTAATCCCACACAATATACATGGTAGCCTCGATCACATCGATCACAGAACATTATCATGTCCTTAAAACAAAATTTCATCAACAAAAAAATACAAAACTGCAAAGAAAATTGTTATTATTTAAAGTGTTTATGGCGGAAAGGGCAAAATACAATTGGTGGATGGACCTTTATTTGGGCAAATATGCTTGTAGGCGAAATTCGCGCGTGAATAGCCTACCTCTCTGCGAAAAAACTTTTAGACGGCATTAATTATTAATTATTTAATTATTTAAATAAAAATAATCTTCGATAGTCAACTTCAGACAGTCAACTTCTGTACAATTTATGAATTTTTTACTTCACTCTCTCCGCTAATTAACTATTATTTTTTAATTTTATATTTCACTATATTTGTTTCAATATATCATACATATTATGGAATATATTTATGAATTAATTTTAAAATATAAATATATTAACAAAATCATTATATTATCTAAAGTATTATTATATTAAATATCTTAAATATTTTAAATTCTTGAAAGACGAAACGATAAATACTTGCAGGTAAAAGCATTCACCAACTATAACACTTTGCAGGAAAAATATTATACATTAATAAAAGGCTTTATTATTGTGAAATTTTAAAAATTATATTCAAATTATATCAATTTTTAAACTATTGGACTTTAATGGCAATAAAATTATATAAATTAGGCGCTATATATTGAAATAAAAATGAATAAAAATGAGGATAATTATCCAATCAGATCAGCTAACTGAGTCTACGTATTTTATATTATTTATAAATTAAAATTAATGCTGAATAAAATTCAAATAATTAAATAATAAATAATTATATAAAATTTCATATACAAGACTTATATCAAGTTAAAATAAAAAATTGAAATTTAAAATAAAAGTTAATTTTTATGAATTGATTAAGAAATAATATATGATGTTTCCGAATAAGGAATCAACTTCATCAAAAGGAACTGCTATGCTATCAGGTTTCAGCCCTAATTCCTTGATTCAAGATCCAACATAGCAGCGAGGCCAAATACGTGCTTAGGACGTATTTCCTCTAATTAAATTTGATTACATAGTATTCTATTCTAATACAAAGTATATTATTTATTATCCATCCATAAAAATTTTCCGTTAATGATTTCAAATTTATTCTTTATATTATTGTGTTGATTTATATATTTTACTATTTTCTGTTTGATGATATTTTTATAGTGACCTAATTTAAAATATGTACCTATTAAATTATTTGAATGATTTGAAATATCTAAACGCATTTAGATATTTGAAATATCTAAATGCTTAGATATTTCTGAAACTTCCAATTTTACTGAACTAGACTAAAATAACGTAAAAATAAGTTAACTTAACTTAACTTAACTTAACTTAAAATTGTTACTGACATAATATTTATAATAATAAAATTAATAATTGTTTTTAAATTTTCTATAATTTAAATCAAGTTAAAAAAAAATAAAATTTAAAATAAACGTCATTTTTATGAATTGACTAATAAATAACAGACGTTGTATCAGAATAAGAATTAGAGGTCATCAGGAGGAACTGCTATGCTATCAGGTTTCGGCCTCTAACTCCTCTACCCAACATAGCAGCGGGGCCAAATACATGCTAATGATGTATTTCCTCTGATAATAACTATCTAGTATCTTATTCTAATACAAAGTATATTATTTATTATCCATCCATAAAAATTTGCCACTTAAGAGTTTAAATTTATTCTTTATATTATTGTGTTGATTTATATATTTTACTATTTTCTGCTTGATGTTATTTTTATAGTAACCTAGTTTAAAATATGTATCTATTAAATTATTTAAATGATTTTGAAGAAAGCCAATATCATTACATATTGTTGCAATTCTTAAAATTTCATTATTTAATGTATTATATTTATATTTATATAGTAATTTAATAATTAAGTTATACTATAATTAATTATTTATTGAAATTAAAAGAGAATAAATAAAAACACGAAGTTGATAATTATATCAATTTATCAACATACTATAATGTCATTATAATTATAAATTACAATTATATTTAATGGTGAAGCATCATCCAAAAAAGACAAATCATAAAACTGAATCAATTTTAAAAATTATTATTGATGCATAATATTTGATATCGATTTTCCTACTTTTAAATTTATTCTTTATATTATTGTGTTGATTTATATATTTTATATTTTCTGTTTGATGATATTTTGAAGAAAGTCAATATCATAACATATGACAATTCTTAAAATTTCATTATTTAATGTATTATATAGTAACTTTGTTTAATTTAATAACATTAAGTTATACAATAATTAATTATTTATTGAAATTAAAAGAGAATAAATAAAAACACGAAATTGATAATTATATCAATTTATCAACATACTATAATGTCATTATAATTATAAATTAGAAATTTATAAAAAATTATTATCCAAAGAATTGTAGGCAATGTCAATTTTAACAGTACGAACCTGTAACATTCTTATATACTTTATACATTTTAAAGTAATAACCTAAATGGTAACAGTCAATTGTACTTTAGTAAATAATATTTATAAAGAATATATTTGTCTCAATTATTTAGAAAGCATTTATTTTAATAATTTAATTTTTACAACATATTTTTATGTGATTATCACAGCGAAGGTTTTGAAAGAGCAGACTATCAATACAACATAAAATTAATAGGCAATAACGGGTGTATAATGGCACATATTAACTAGCTCAGTGCATAAACATTGATTACTTGAATAAATTCTCATTTGAAATACGTTGAAAAATACTTTTCTCACCTCATCGCTAAGTTGATTACATTTCGAGCAGGCTTTACAGTTCATACATTGCCAATTATATTCTTTTGCAACCTTCATCATTTCAATGCTCATCTCAATACACTGTATATGTGAAATTGACTGACAGGTACTGCATTGCATATATGGATGGTCATCAAGATTTTCTAGACATCGTATCCTTAACGGTCTAAATAGTATTGCTTTATTACAAATTCCGCACGGTACTCTTTGCTCCATTACTTTTCTGTTAATCAAATTTTCAGTAGTCTGTAACAATTATAACAATTTAAAATCAGTGCTCAAATATTGGGAAAATCTCACAGATCGTCTTTCTGCCAGCATTTCTTTGTTATCGACAATAACAGTATCTAATGGAAGTTTAAATAGTTCATCGCTTGTCAAGCTAAGAAGAAATATTTCATATCACAACAATACAGCGAATTAAATTTTTGAATAGATTAAATCAAGTGAAAAAATAATTTTTCTTTAATTCTTTCTTAAAAAATATAAAATCTTTTAATATTATATTAATAATCTTTAATAAATCTTATAATATTTTTTAAGAGGCATAATTTCAATATTAATGAATTAAAAAATAGATTTTCAAGTACAAACGAAACAGTGAAAATACTATAAAATCGAAACTGGAATCAAACATAGAATTACTAAAGTACTCTTTGATGCAGAATTACCATAACAAAATCGTTTTAACTTTTATACTAAAATATCTACACATATTTAAGATAATAAATAATAAATTTAAAGATAATAAATTCGCGTTAAAACGAACAATCTAATTTTTATTCGCAAATTGCTTTACGGATATAACTGGTTTATTAAAATGTTTTTCGTTCAATCAATAATATTATCAATTAATATATTTAACGATATTATATTAACATTTACATTGATAACATTAATATAAATTTAATATTATTTCTATTAAATTAATAATATATATTCTAGATGTATATACATCTAAATTTATGATCCATTTTTATACTGTTCGAATATCCCATTTTGATGGTTAACACTTGGGATTTTAGAAATACACTATTTAATTAAAAAAACACTTTTAAATACACTATTATTTATACACTATTATTATATAATAATATTCCATCATATTGATCTATTATCTATAATTTATAATCTATATTTAATTGATAAATTTAAAATTATAGATTATTAATTACTAAAACGATAATTAATAAGAAGAATATACCCGATAAAAAAATAATTCAATAATTAAAAATGTTAAGAGATTATATAGCTGTAACACGTACTCTTTGTTAATGTAGAGGAGCTAAGAGACCAAAAAGGCCTCTCAAACAATTTCACTATATTATAATATTTTGAGTCTGCATCGTAAGACATAGTAAGACAGAACAATTTAGGACGATTCATAGCAAAAGAAGGTTAAATAAGTAAAAATTATTATACTTTGATGTGCACTGAATTGAATGACAATGACTGACTTGCTATTTGATAATAAAATGCCACAAAGTGCCACTTTAATAGTTTACCGGCAATTTATCGTAACTATTTAATTTTATCAAATTATATTTTCTTTGTATTTAGTTTGCAACATTTTTAAATCCAACGTTAATATTTAAAGTTAAGTATTTTTAAAAGATGTTCATCTTTAATTTATCAAATCAAAACAACCAGCATTAGTTAAATTTTATTAAATTATAATTAATTTAATTACAAACTAATTCAATGGTCTTATTATATACAAAAGATTGAATTGTAATTTTAAATTGTAATAAAATAAATTTAATATATGAATTACACTTTAATAACTTTTAACTGCGAATTAAAATACAATTAATGTTTTTGCTTGAATGTCATATAGTTCAAATTTCTTTAATTTCGTATTTATATGTTTCGAAGTTCGAAATGTTTGGGACTTAATATTTTAACAAATACATTTAGTAATGTTAATTTTCAGTTAAATACATTTCTAATAAATACATTTATTATTGATTTATAAAGTTCAATTTTTTTAATTTTATGAAAAATAAAATATTTTATTAAAATATTATATAATAATATTATAATATTACATTATATTAATCTATAATATACAATTTATAATATATATTTAATAGATAATTTAAATTATATATTAAGATTATAGATTACTAAAGTTTATTAAATCTAATGATTTAATTATTAAAATGTGTTCGTATAATCTAATTAATGAAAACATTTAATACATAAATTAAACTTTAATAAACTCTTTAATAATTAGATTATACGAATACGCATTTTTATAAAAAAAACTAAATTAAATCATGTTTAAATGACTTTAACTACGAATCAATCCGACCTTAATCCGGGATATAAAGTAAAGATAAAATATTATTTATACAAATCACTATGTAATAATTTTGGGCCTAAATTTGTAATTTCGATTATGAAAGTCTATTTTGGTAAGTAGCATCTCATTGCAGAAAACATTATACTGTAAGTACTCAAAGATATTTACCGACGAACGTAGCCATCAAAATATTGGCCATTCATAAGCTGTACTGGGAATGAACCAATTTTGTTTCTTTGAGAAACAGTTGTATTTCGCTTAGTCGCACGATTCATTTGCTAAACAATATTTTTTTCAACTTAAATATCAATTCAAATTTTTCAAAATTTAAACTAGCAGTACGAGTTCAGATTTTAGATACAAATGAGCGGGTTCTTGATTATTGTTAAATAATTAATATACAAACCATGAGTCCTTTAAAATATGTTAGAGCAAATGATACCATTTTAAAAAGGTGAATATAAGATATTCTTTATAAGTAACCATTTTCGCTTTGTACTGACTTTATTTTAATAAAAAGTGAAGTCAGTACAATCAAAAAAAATTGCTAAAGAGGAATGAATGTTTCCTACTTAAGGAATTTTTATTGAATTAACTTAAAGTTATATTAAAATGAAAGAAACTAACAATGTTCATTCGTATTTTTTAATATTATAAAACCTTTGTTCTTTTATTAATTATTAAATAGTTCGTATTTTGTAATATCGTTATATTGATACCCATCATGCACGTATTGTAAAAAATAAACGTAATATGAAATAATACGTCTATATTATTATATTATATAATATATAATATTATATAATAATTATTATATATAATTATTATATTATTTATTATGAACTTATAAGAATCGTAGACAATAAATATAATGCAAATTCTAACTGTACGAACGGATTCCTTGAGTAAAAACATATATATATATATATATATATATATAACGAATAGTTGCTAGGTCACACGAGGTGACTTTCGCATTGGAAACCAGCTACAGAATCCTTCCTTCATGATATCCAATTCCATACACCCTGACTACTAACGGCGCCATTGCCACAACCGTTTTCGTTTCGCCCGCTTTTTGCCACATGTTGGTAGCCCCGGGCTCGTCAGAAGGCTGACTACCAACTCTTCGCCTTTTGAAATTTGTTCGCCTTTTGTTGGTAGTCAGCCTTCTGACGAGCCCGGGGCTACCAACATGTGGCAAAAAGCGGGCGAAACGAAAACGGTTGTGGCAATGGCGCCGTTAGTAGTCAGGGTGTATGGAATTGGATATCATGAAGGAAGTTCTGTAGCTGGTTTTCAATGCGAAAGTCACCTCGTGTGACCTAGCAACTATTCGTTACATAAATAAGAATCCATCAAAGGATCACCAGTCCCGATTCCAATCGATCTTCATGATCTCAAACGGTAATATATATATATATATATATATATATATATATATATATATATATATATATATATATATATATATATATATATATATATATATTTTATTGTAGCTTTGAAAAAACAGACGCATTACATGTTAATCATTTATTGAAATATCAAAAGAATCGGATGTTTCTACCATGGAATTTAAACGATGAACCCTATTTATAAAATAGATCTCAATATAAACAACAAAATATATCCACCAAAATGATAACGTTTCAAATTGTGTTTCTTATTTTAAAAGATATCCGTGCAGTAACGGACAATTTACGAAAGTCATTTATCCTAAATCATTTCTATATCGTATAAAATATCAAAGTTGAAAGAGTACATAAAGAGAGTATACCAATGCTAACTCAGTTCATACTTTCTGGTCTTTAATAATTTATTTGACATTTGTTTATTATATTATGAGCTATAGCTCAACTGATGTGTTCGAATTAATAATGATGTATTTAAAATATTTCTGAGATCAAAAACAATTTGTCAAAACGCTCCTCCTTTAGAAGAGTAACCAATTAACTCAATTACATTCCTATGTTTGCCAACATAATTCAAATTTTCGAATTATGTTGGCAACAAAATCGAATTAAAATTCGAATTACTCGTAATTCGAATTTATATTAAACCCTATTTATGAATGTAAATAGGTATTTATCTTATACCCCATTTATGTAAACCTGATTCTTGCATCACTAATAAGTGGTGAATTTATATATAAATAACTACAAAAGCTTTTACAATAAAACATTCGTGTTATATCTTTATTCTCATTAAAATGATTATATTTGCTAAATTAATATAAAACAATCGAGGCTACTCGTAGATCCAAAGCAGCTGTACAACCATACGCCAATACTTATTAAGGTTTGAATCGGCATTAATGTATGAGTCAATATCTACCATATGTAGCTACCATAAATAGCAACGAAAGCATAAGACAATTGTTCAATTTTAAGCGTTAGTATCAAATATATGGGAGAGCAAATTTGCATATATATTTATAGCATCCAATATAATATTCTCCTTATGAACGCATCTTGATATAATTCAAACTTCATTTACAGATCACGAAGGCCTTTATGAACGAACTGAAGTCAAGTTAAAAGGCTATAATTTACGGTAGTCAAATGATAAAAGCGTGTGCGAATAGAAAGAGTTCTCATAATGTCAGATGAAAATATAACCTATGCCCTATCACGTTATTATAATAAAATCGTTGTATGTAGTTTTTTTAAACTACATGATTAAAACAAAATTAAAATAACTCAATGAGAATTTAAATTAATCATACAAATTATAAGCCTACGATTGCAATCTCGTAACCGTCTATTTCGAGCATTTAAAAATTTCAGTAAAAATTCGTTTATCTACTTTTGAAAATATAAAGACTAAATTAAAGACTACTTTAATTAAAGACTACTTTTTAAGTTTTTAGTAAAAAATTGAAATCACATTTTATTCATTAAAATATAAAAACTAAAATTCCATTAATTAATGAATGTAAAAGGAGTAAATGTCTTTTTAAATTTATTCTTAAAATTTATTTGCAAAAGTAATAAAAGTACAAAAATTCAAAAGTTTAATTGTTACAATATTTTTAAATGGTCATTTTGAAATTATCAGTAAATAAAATTTTTAATTTAAAAATAAGATTGTATTTTAATCATTTAAATAACATGAACTTCAACACCTCAATCTTTATTGTTAATTTAACAAGAAAAACATATTAATGCATTATGCAAACTCTTTAAAAATTGCTGTTTCAAAATTTTAGAGTTTAATTTATTTTCCATCCAATTAATAGAGAAAAATAAAATATATACATACCATAGTTTGAAGATTTATGCATTTACACAAATGTTTTCGTCTTTCTAACAGATAAGAATTAAAATCACTGGCAACTCTTTGGCTCGATTTTGATTCATCAATGTGTCGATCGTTATCAATTTCCTTAAAAAGAGTATTTATATTCCTTAGAAAGATCAATTTCCTTAAAATCATCGTATAGAAAGAGTCTTCCCAATAACAAGATATTGTAAATATCTTGTAAATGTCGTAAAAACTAATAATTTTATTTGATACAACATATTTTAGTTTAAATAACCAAGAATATATTTTCATCTACACCAAAATATATACTATTGTCATCATAAGGCAAAATCATTTTATTTTTTGCTGAAAATGTGAACGGTGGCTGACAAAATGTTGTATTATCTGAGAATGTATTTATTCGATCCCGTTGCAACTACTAGCGATTGAGATATAAGATGTACATATATACCTCTTATAATATATATTATATTGATATATAATATATATTATATATCTCAATCGCTCTTAGAGATATAATCGCTAAGAGATATAAGATATATAAGATTATAAGTTAATAATATTAATATTATTAACACCAAATATATATTAATATATATTTGGTGTATATATTAT
>WNNJ02003364.1:0-46061 GCA_012934845.2 Pomphorhynchus laevis | reverse complement strand
TATGAGAAGTCACTTTCTTGTGTACGCTATTTTTTTATTTTACGTTTAGACAAATTTTAGCCAACCATTTCGCGTATTTTATAATAAAAATATTGATTTAAAAGTACTAATTTAATTAAAACTGAATAAAATACGTCTGATACTTGTAAAATAACATTAAAAACAGCAACGCAAAAACAAAACCGCAATAAAATAAATATTTGATTTACCGAACAAACTGTATGATAAATTGAAAATTACAAATTTTACTATTTATATTGAAATTAAAATTTAGAAATGAAATGTTTATTTAAATATCTAAAACGAGGAAATGAAAGATGTTCTTATAACCAATTGTAAACTTTAAACGCTTTCAATACAAACGCGAAACAAATGATCATATAAATGACACGAATCAAAAAAGCAACAACAATATTATTGAATATTCGCTATCCAAAATTGCTTAAATAAAGTATTTAAACAGAAATGACACAAGTTATACCACAGATGAAACAATTTGTTTAAGATTTCACAAAAAGAAGTAGTATGATTTGATGTTTAGATAACAACATAGAATTTATGAAACATCATTTGATTGTGTGACTGGTAATTTACCTAAAGGTTTAGATCAAACTGCGATATACTCTTTTGACACAACAAATTTAATGCAGACCAAGTTTAAACTTATATTATAAATCCGACTTTCTATTGTAAATATCAAAAATTAACATGAATTAAACATTCACAGCAAACAAGAAAGGCAAAACTTAAAGATATTTTATAATTCAAAATATATTTTGAAAATTTATATATAGTTTTTTATATTTATTGTTTAAAAATTCTTGATAACTAACTATCGACAATTACTAATTATTTGCAAAACGATCGAATAATTCAATCACACGACGATCAATTTTCAATCAAATTTTCAATCAAATTTTCAATTAAACGACGACAAAGATCGAATCGATGGATACCGGCGGAACTGATTAAAGTGGCGAGACAGGTTCAAACCTAATAAAACGAGTACAATGCTACTACATACGTTACAAAGACTTCATGCTAACTGCGAACGGACTGCACCGCCGACACGACCGCGTATCAACTTTAGCTGGATACGGCAAGCCTCCTTCGATTCCAAAATAAATCATTGCAGCTACATTATCGGATAGCAATCATGTATTTCTCAATTCTTCCAAAATAAGTTCGATAATGTTGTCAAAACTTCTGCGCTCGAACTTTCGCTTGCTTCGGCGAATACTACGAGCAGCGAAGCCTACTTTTGTCGACAAAGTTGGGGTACTAATTAACGTCGCAAATGCTCGCCCGCTAGATGACACCTTTTGGAGGCAATTTCTCGCAGAAAATTTTTGACCAACTACTCTTATAGCAACTGGGCGTTGGCGTTTCTATGTGTGTCGAGGCCGCAGTTCACGCAGCGAGATGTTTTGTAGAACCGGTCTTATAGGCACATCAGCCATGGTTAACTTAGATTTTGAGAATTCCTTTAACTCTAGCAGTTGCGATGTCGTCCTTCAATGCGTGGAGAGGGATATTCCGGAAATTATAGAATTTGTGGAAATGTGCTACAACGGTCCAAGCACTCTGATTTTCGACTACAGTGCTATTGAATCATCAGAGGGAGTTCAGAGTGGCGACCTCCCAGACCTTTTCTGTTCTCGCTAACTATCAACAGGCTAGCCCACAGCCTTTCCACACCACTTGCAATGTGGTATCTAGATGACTGCTGTATAAGTTGATAACTGTCCACTCTTGCCAACGCAATCATTAACATCTAACAACGGGCATCTTCTATCGGCTTACACTTACTCTCAGACAAGTGCCAAATCATCATCGCCGACAGCACTGATATCCAACATCTGATTGAATTTATGTCAGACGCCAATGTATGTGATGTATCGTCTTCCGACTTACTCAACGCGCCCCTTTGCAGCGGAAGTCACCTCAATTCATTTTTGGAAAAGGGCCATCCACAACCTTGGCAGGTAGGCCAGAAGCTTCGCAAACTAGCGAAGCAGGACGCGTTTTTCATATTGCGTCATTGTCTGATGCTACCGTAGGTCAGCTTTCTACTACGCTGCGCACCGTGTTTTCTAGCAGACCAGCGAAAGCTTTCGACGAGGAAGTCCGCTGTTCTCTTGCCGAGATCGTTAATCTTCAGCTCACTTACACGGATTGTCGTCAAACCTCATTGCCAGTTGAGTTCGGCGCACTTTGTGTTCTGAGGGCGGAAGAATTAGCAATTCCAACCTTCTGCTCGTCCGTCTCGAGCATAAGTGGCTTAACCTCGATTGTGCTGCCAGATTATATCGATGGATGCTCAGGCATCAACCACTCAAGTTTTTAAACCGCATTGGATTGTCGGACTTCTACGTTAAACCTGCCTGCTCCAACGGATACAACTGTAAAAAAACGTAAGACAGTGCCCCTGTTTGAGATCATGCTCCGCGGCCTGATTGGTTCTTGTAACTGCCCTAAAGATCACATCCGCTTACTTTGCGCAGCAACTAAATGATCTTGCGCATTTCTGGAGCCCTGCCGAACGGCTCGGTAGGTATAAATATGGACGACCGCTCAATGTGTCTGGCCATGCTTCTCGGATTTAAATTTTCAATATTGTTCAATTGCGAGTGTGGGGTTACAACCGACACAAACTCAACATTACAGTCAATACTTTTATTCGTTGTGCTCTGATAACGGCCGGTGACCCATCTCGCCTAGAAGCAGTTGGACCGTGCAGAGATGACGGGAAAAGACCGGATGGCGATTTTTTGTCCCTTGGGAAACGAGACGCCTACTTGTATAAGACGTTACCTGTCCTAAAACACTTGCGGTTAGTAATTTATTTAACGCTGTCTGTAATGATGTTATTTGTTCCCCACTGATGCATACAAATGCTACTTTAAATTTTTTTGACACAAAATTTTTAAAATTGACAATGTTTCGCTTTTTTCTTAACTTGATCATGATAGAACATAATCGAAAAACACAAGTTGGCCAATTTTTTAGAAAATTGCCAACCTGCGTGTATTTGGCAGTTTCAAAAATCATAAATACTCTTCACTGGTACATACAAATGTTACTTTAAGTTCATGCTATCATTATGAACGCTACACTTGAAACAAAAGTTAACATACTTTTCAATGTTTTTTCTATATAAAATTCATTAAGTATCTGTAATATCGATTGATAGTATTTTGTGTGGTTTCTATTGTAATATATGAGTCAAAAGATTATGTAGTAAATATGTAAATGATGATTTTTAATAACTTTTTTTAAATCATAAATTATTATATGAATATATGGTTATTATTAATTACTATATTATTTCCATATAATTTAGTATTTAATGAACGAACTATACTAGTCTATGAATGTTAAAACAACGTTGTTTACATACAATTCATTATTAAAAGTATCTGCATATCCTTTGATAGACTACTGCTGTAATTTATGAATCAATAGATTATGCAGTAATTATGTTGAGAATTATTTTTAAATAATTATTTAAAAATTATTAATTAATTATTATACATAAATTCTATAGATTTTAAAAATATCCAGTTGATATTAATTGCTTAAAGTTGATTGCTATGTAATTTAATATTAACTGAACATAAATTGACTTGACTGTACCATATATTTGTTTATCTAAAATATATTCTTCTTAATCTGTTTTGTATTATTGATTTGCTTTTAGATCAAAAAATCAAGATTCTTGACTTTAATCATCAGCATCTTAAATATCTGCAAAATAAAACAAAAGTATGAAATATGGTTTGTTTAACCAAAATTCTGCTCTTTTGGCGGAATTTTGAACAGAATTCATTAGCAGAATTATGATAGAGCAAGATCTGGTCATTGCTATAATCCAGAATTTTACAGGTATACGATTCCCTGTGGGTTAATAAATGGCAGTTTGATCTAAACTTTTTAGTAAATTACTAGTCACACAATCAAATGATGTTTCATAAATTAGATTTTGTTATTTAGACATCATATCATGCCACTTCTTTATGTTTAATCTTTAAAATTGTGTCATTTGTGGTATAATCTATGTCATTTTTGTTTTAATCCTTTATTGAAGACATTTTGGATGCTGATTATTCTATGATATTTTAGCTGTTGTTTGCTTGTGTCTTTAATATGATCATTTGTTTCGCGTTTGTATTTAGTTTACGATTTGTTATAAAAATATCTTTCAATTCCTCGTTTAAGATATTTAAATAGAAATTTTATTTCTAAATTTTAATTATGAATATAAACCAAAAATTCAATTTATAATTTTTCATTCAATTTGAACGAAAAAATGTTTCTTTCGCTTTGTTATTTTTGCTTTGCTCTTTAGCTTTATTGCTTGTTTTCGATAGGAAAAATTTCAAAAATATACGAATAATGTGTGCCTTCTTCAAATAAAATATTTCGTAAAGCAATTATTTTCCTTATAAAGAATTCGGTTTCTCTGAAATAAAAATTCCTATTTCGTTTGTTTATACAAACGAATATTTATAGGTTTGTATTCGATTACAAGTGTCAGACGAATTTTTTTCATTTTTACTTAAATTAGTACTTTTAAATCAACATTTTTATTATAAAATGCTAAAAATGGTGTGCGGAAATTTGTCTAAACATAAAATAAAAAAATTAGCATACACAATAAAGGGACTTCTTTAAATTTTAATTTATTTAATGTTATTTTTGTTACAATTTCAATGCATTGTTATAAAGTTGTTTTGTTATACAAAACACATTTTCTCTGTTACAGACATAAATTTAGAATTAATTATTCTTTAGTTCTTCATATTGTAATAAATATGAAGAACTAACGTCTTTTAACAGTTATTGTTTCGCATTTTTTGTATTTAGAATTGACTTTAATCGTATAAATATTAATACTAAATTATTATTTTCATTATACTTTATATAAATTTTACTTTGTTGAGTCACTTTATTATTTTACTTTGTGTAGTCACTTCATTTAACAGCAGTGCCAACTGCTGTAATTACTTTGCAACAAATTGTTTTCCACCATATATGTACTTGTCATCGACAAATTGGCAAGATCCTTAATTTAATCTCCTTGATTTTCTGTTAAATGCTCGAACTTCCATTCATTTAAAAGCAATATCATTATTGCAGACTAACCACCTATGAATTAGTATAATTAATTTGGTAGATATTTGCCAATTCACGTTGTAGTGTTGTAATAACGTTTTGATGCTGGTCGTCCCTTATCACCCAAACGGCAGAAAGTTGCTATTTTCAATAGATTATCTCAAATAATTATTAATTAATTATATATTAATTCTGTTAATTATTAAAATAAATAGTTTATAATAATTGCTTAGTTATATTTTATTGTTTCTTTTTGAATTACATTGAACATATATTTTGATGCATTAAATTAAATAATTACAGCTGATTGTAATTACTTAGCAACAAATTGTTTTCCACCATATATGTACTTGTCATCGACAAATTGGCAAGATCCTTAATTTAATCTCCTTGATTTTCTTGACGCAAACCATTCATGGTCATGTGCTGTAAGTTATGACCAAAAGATAAAATCTCGAATGCAGCCGACCGAGATTATGTTTTATTGAAGTGAGAAAAGTCCTAACCTTAGAGCGAAGAAAAAGCTCTTGTTCATCTGGGGTAGAGTGAGATGATTCCATCATGGATAAACAAGTCTTAATAACGTGTCGCACTTTGGTCTATTTCAATCTAGAATACATGTACAAACAAAATAAAATATGTCATACAATTTTTAAATTTAGCTTTTCTCATCGTATATATGGTCTGCATTTATACCTGGTGACCTACCTACTGCTGTTCAAGTGCTTTTCCTAAACGTGGATTTTCCAAGTTTTTTTATACTGACATATTGAAAAATAGCATTTTCAGTATTTTAAACTTGCACACAATTTTTCACGATCGCATCTCTCTATATACTTTATATTTAAAGTCTGGTCGTCTGTTGTATAGTCCTATATTCATTGTTCGACCTTATCCACCGACATAATGAGCATCGCAAAGACTGCACATTCCAACGTATACGATTACTTGATATATACAATCTGTTATAGTCGTTAACGAATAGATTCGCCCTGTCAAGATATCTCATACTTCCGACAGTCAAGGATGATATCGCAGCATTTGGATCTATTGGTCTTACACCTGTTGCAATGCCCTTGCTTACTATTATGATTATCTTCTTTGTACACGCTAAGCTTATACTTGACAATATACCTTGAAATATTCATTCCTGTGAATATTACTCGATGTCTAAACAATTGTTGCTTATAATATATTATCAGTATCCTATTTATAACTAGGTTACTGTATATTTGTAGCAACCGAAGGCCGTAATGATACTGATCATTGGTTATCACAATTCATTGATATATCGTGAGAGATTTTTAGTTATTGTACCTTTGTTACTCACTATTGGTCTACCCGGACACAAACAAATGTTTTTATGCGCTTTTGGTAAAATGTTAAAAGCTCCCGGATTTCTGTTGATATTCGGACGTAATTCGTCATCCTGTGTTATATCCATACATATATTTGCGATTGATATATCTAATAACATATTCACCTGGTCGCGTAGGATTTTAAGGTCATCATCTGATTACCTTAAATTTGCGGTCATCATCTTACGACTTCAAAAGAACAATTATGATTTTACGTAATATAATGAATTATTATTACAGAAGTGTAAATAATTATAATGGATATTACGTCGGCCAGTTAAACTCTATGAGATAGACGCATATGACGTTATGTCGAGAAGGACATTTGGTCGAGTTAAGAAGTGAATAAAAATCCATTAAATATGTTTCAAAATATATCTGAAATTCCGCTTTCAGAGACACAAGTGGAACTTCTCAATTTTAGACCTTCCTATTTATTAAAACAATACACAAATAAAAGTGAATATTTAATATAAAAATTAATTTTTAACACAAACAATTTATTAATCACAAAAGAATACAACTGTTTTGAAGTCGGTGCCAATATTATAACCTTCAATTTTTTTAGTAGCCACGAAAAGCTATTGTAGCCACTTTGCAATGTAATAAGATAGTCGGGCTTTTAAGTGTGTAGTTGTGTCGCATTACTTACATTATTGTAATCCGCCTCTTTTTGCGTTTTGACGTGCTTCGTGATACGTGAAGGCACTTAAAGGACCAAGAGAATACTATTTAATTTATAATATTTTTTTCGATAAAATACATTATTTGGTTCCCTCAAATGAGCCTCTATACACGTAGTAACATTCATGTCTAAAAAATTATTATAATTATGGGCATCAATTGACACGATGACCTGTCACTTCGGTTTCATCCATTCCATCTGCTATATGAAGATCGTTGCACGTAAGGCGAATGAACTTGACCTTGCTATAACGATTCAAATTTTTTGCCGCGACCAGGATATGACTTATGTGTACTTCCCGTCTTTCTGCACGCTTAGTTTGTGCGCTACATGTTTCATAAATCTTTGAGGTGCTGCCCACCTTGGATTGAAATGATAAGTGGGCAAAACGTCGCATGTTCCACTTCTAGGACACGTTCGTTGTATTTCGCGATTTTTCTATTCTCATGATAGATGTAATTGCATTGAAGATATCTCTGTACGCAACTACGAGCATAAACGTTGAACACACAAATATCAAAGAAACTTTGCTCGAATCTGCATCTAAAAAGACTATTACAAGCCACATCGATACGGGTACCGTGGTCTTGACTTGTTGTGCCCCGCAAAAGTTCTATGTTTTGTTTACTGGCTGAGGTTGCGGTTACGTGCTGACTTCGTTTCATACGATATTCAAGGTGTCAGCTATAAAGTTCCTTATCTCGTAATGCCTAATTGTCGGAAAAGCGCCTGTTGGGCAGGAATGGTAGTGTGTTATATCGAAATAGTCTCGGCATTTGCACTTTGTTTGGAAATTATCGGGGTCCAGCCGTATCTCGTCTCAAGGTCATCTTGGAAATTCCTCCTTTTTAATAGCATATTAATGTTTTCAATTGGACGGCTTGTTAGCCAGAATGATGTTCCCTTCTCCGACGCATACATAATTGACTTTCATGTATTTCGTCCGTCCCGTTTAAAATGTCGTTTCTCTTATCCTTGAAATGTTTCGAAGATGCGTTTCTTATTGTAGATAATATAACTTTTTGATTGTCATTGTATCGTCGTTTTTTTCATCCACTTAATATTGGACTTGCCAGCGCATTCGATTTGTCATATTTTGCTATCTCAGTATTTTATTGGTGACTTATGCCCATACCTCCCAAGCTTGACGGCAGAGCAATTATCTTGTGAATTTTCTCACTACATTGCGATATGCTTAATGTATTGGTCATTAATTTGCCGAATATTGCATTTCTTAGTGTTACAAATTGGCTTGAAGATGTTGGATACGTTCTCTGTATATAAATCCACTTGTGTTTGAGAGCTGTTACCTGAGCCACGTTAGCAACCTGTGCGTCGCTTTCCACAACATGCATCAGTTCTACTGTCATTTTTGTACATTTGGCAATTATTTGTGTAAAATATTCCTATATGAATTTGCATGTTTCTATCGGACTTCCCAATATGATAATAAATTCACTTACTATTTTCATTTTCGTGTTCTTAAACTGTTATTGCGCAAATTCTTTTTCTGGCTCATGTGTGAGTAATTTACATTTGCGCTTATTTGAGAATTATCAAAATTGTAGCCATCTTTCAATTATATAATCCCATAAGTCTAAAAGGTCTTGTACTGTTCCGGCGAATGTTGCGTCGTCAGCGAACAAACGGTATTCGATCTAAAGAAAAGGACTGTCTTGAGTGACGGGAAAGCATAATTTAGGTTTTGTAGGAGCAGAAGACGATTTATGATGTTGAATGCGTTCCCTGCGTCTATGCTTAGTACTGCGTTTTACAGGTAATTGTGTAAAACTTCTTCGGCAAGTTTAAGCAAGTTTCAAAATTGTGGATTTGTCTTTTTTGTCGTTTTTCTGCAGTTGAAATTGAAATGAAGGCCAATGCCATTTTGAAACAGCTGACCACATTTATTCGACATTTATAGAGAATAGCAATGTTTAAAACGCCTTTATTCACTCTTTCGCACAAGTAACCGTAACGGCCAGTGGATACTTCATTCTACTGTTGAGTGTTGTCTAGTACTCCATCATTTCGCTACTAAAAAGGTCGTCAAGAAGTGACATGGTGTCACTAATTAATGAATTTCAAATGTTATAATAAAATTAAGATTATTAAACTTTGAATAATTTATTTGAAAAATACTACATATATGATTCATCAAAATAAATTACAAGCTATGAATTGAAAGAGTTGAATGTACATATTAAATCAGTTGTTTTTCTGCAATAGTGTCAATTTGTACAATTTGAAATATTCTTATATAATTACGATATAAAACACTGTAAACTTTTTATATGTAAAATACTATATGCATGACTCATTGTAGAAAGTATTTATACTTTTGAAAAAACATTTTTTAAATAAAATAAAAGTACTCGTATTAGGAATCGATTATAAATAGCCGATCTGCTATAAATATATTTTTCAAATATAAATTAGTTTTTTAAATGACATATGTAATTCACTTTGAGATTATTTATACTTTTATGTTATGCAGTATAACATCATAGTAAAAATCTCGCAAAAGATTAACGAAATTGCAGTAACAATCAAGTTTGAAATTGTGCTAATAGATAATTTGTTCTCGCGAAAAATTATTCGAATACGCAATATTTTTCGTTCTTAACATTTCTCATTTTAAATTACCGCGTTATTTAAGTTCGTTTGTAACTTTTAAAAAAGACACACTTTGTTCTCTTGTTTAACTATACAATTTGTTCTACTGCCAAGCTATTATCTGATTTGTTCTATTGACAAAGTATTATTGAACTGTGGACATTGTTTTCCCGATAATGCAACATCTGTCAGAATTACACAAACTCTGTAGTCTTCATACGGCATTATTCTTCAGCTAATTTTCCATCAGGCTTATGGCATTTTTTCTTATAATTTTACAATATACAAAACACCGAATTGGATTATAGACAATATGCTTTGTATTAGAATAAGGTACTCCAAAAAATCAAATTTCTTCAAAGGAAATACTTCAGTAGCGCGTATTTGACCCCGCTACTATGTTGGGTCGATTAATAGTTTCCGGTAAAACTTAATATTTTGGGTATGAGCCCGAGTTTTTGGATCTATAAAATAGAGTTTATCCTTGACTTTAACATGTTTATACATATCAGAATTAGTACTTCTATATGCAGCCAACTCGTCGCTATGTATTAGAGGGAGTGGTGCTAGAACTTTATCGATTATTGGTATCAATGTCTTCCTCATCCAGTATTGAAGGATCTCAATATATCCTCGAGCATGGGAATAAGAAGTACCCACGAACCAAAATATTAATATCTGGTCACCAGATGACCGCTTTCTGATAAACCTTTGTTTATGATAAAAGCATGTTTCATCAATTTGGCAAATAATCTTCTCTTCACCCAAGATTACATTATTATTGATTATATTTATAGCACAATTACCTTAAAAACTTCAGAAATCTATTAATGATCTTTCATATTGTCTTTTTCATGCCAACCAACTCCATATATGCATATGTTCAATGCAATTCTGAAGAGATATTCTTAATTACAGCAAAGAACTGTTACTCCTTATAGGCTTTATTGACTACACAACTGCACTTTAAAAAATCGTTTATTGTCTTAAAAAAGATAATTGTTCCTCAATTCTCATTAAAGATAATCTTCATATGATTTCCGTATAGAAATACATCGGTATTTTTATTACAAATTTTAGACTTGTGTATTATCTGTCCCTGGGGAGATATTACGCAAGATCCTATCATTCTTATACATCTGATTGTATAAAATCTTATTTAATTATTAATCATTTTTTTAATATCGTATGAAATACGGAAACTAGGTTATTTGATGTGGTACTTAAATCTTCACTAAACATAACGCAACGTCCCTCAGATGCCGAATGGTTGCTTTATAAGTAAAGATACCTTTTTCTAGACTATTGTTTGCAATACACGGATTTCAGTAATTTAAAAATTGTGTTTCTGTAAACTGTTGCAACTAAAAGGTTTGTTCCTGAGTTGTGTTTTCGGCAAAATTTCATTCCATTACGTGCACAATTTTATGTGTCATTGTTGTGAACTTTTAATTGAGCCTCTTTGCTAGTACAAACTTTTACGTTGAAAACGTTTTTTTCCAATAACTTTCTGAAACAAGTGATTTATGTAATTTCAATCATTTTCGTTTTTAAAATGTGTTCGTTGTTGTAAAAATCGAAGTTAACTTGTAAATTATTTCTCATTTCAATCATCCAGTAAGTAACCCAAATTAAAATCGAATAAAACACGAACAAGGTATACATTTATACATTGTTATATATTAAATGTATAATTATGAATTATTTACAAAATATCAAAACAAAATACACATTTCCAAAATCAATTACAATTTTTAAAAAATAAAATGTGGTAACCAATGAATATCTCTGTTTTCATCAATCAGTTTGCAGGTAGATTAGTTGTTAAATAATTTTAACTTATTGATCAAGGTGGTAATAATATGCCTCTTTTTGTTTGCTGCCAATCGTTGACAGATCCAAATTTTGATCCGATCAAAGTATGCGACGTGTTATTTTTAATAGATTTAGTAAATTCACATTTGGAAGGAACTGGAGGAAGGATAGATCCAGATTTTGAATCATCATCAGCGTCTGGAGTGCTTGTATCAATCCATTTTTTTCTTTCTTCGTCATATACCATCTAAAGCAAATTTGAGTAATGTTTGTGAATGTGATAAAAATAATTCTTTATATTTTTATATGGACAATATCACATCGTGATGATTAATGTATTCATATTTCGTAATAAAAAAATTTGATGTATTCTACTTAATAAAAAAGTTAAACTTCGAAAGTTACGCTGAAACTAATAAAACATTCTACACTTTTTAAGAGCATTATATTATAAATAAAAAATATATGAATATTCAAATAATGATGAAAAAGAAAAGATACGAATCCTATTAGCGTAACGATAAGAATATTAGTTTATCTGAACTGATATTGATCTGTAAAGTTGATCTGAATATCAACTTTTACACTTTCTGCATTAAGTAATAAGATGATGCTTCTAAGAAGACATCACTTGTAATGCTGCGTATATAGTTGTAAACTTAATAAGTTAGTAGGGACCTTAGTAGAGGGTTTGTAGAAGCGGATATAGTAGTGGATATAGTATAGGATATAGTGGTGGACTTTACGGGTTGTATTGAAGAACTTGTTTTTATTTTGTGGTAAAAGCGGAGAGAGAAACGTTATCAAAAATACACACTATTCGCTAACAACAGAAAAAAATAGAATTAACTTTAGGTGGTAGATGTGTCCAGAGCAACTTTCTGTCTATATTTAGCGATTTAAACAATAAAAAAATGAAATTATGTACATTAGATTTGTAAGATTCGAAAGGCAGGTTATTCTGCTTGATGTTTGAGCAAGCTGAGCTGATATCTATGCGAGAAGTTCAGAAGTGTGGGGTGTACAACGGAGCAATAGATAAGAGTTAGGTAGTTGATGACTAGTATCGATAGAGTGGACGTTGAAAAAGATGAGATGAATAGGGAAGGTCATTGTTAACGATATAGACGCGAGGTGAAGAGTCATGTGAAAAGTAAATATGCGTATCTGATAGTGGATGAATTGGGAGGATTAGAGAATTAAGTTTATGAAAATGTCAAAAAATGAATGAAGATAGAAGTGTCGGCAGGATATAGAGATTGTACAATTATTGAATATTGAAGTGAACAGCGCATGCAAGATGTTTGTGGAAAGTGGATGTGAAGATTTAGGTTAGTAGTGTTTATTGAGAATTGTAGTAGAGAAGAATTGTGGTGAACTTGATAATTGGTTGGCAAAAAATATGAAAAGAATGCAACATGTCAGGTTTATCGTTAGTATTTCCCTCTATAAATTTTAGTTTAATTGACAAGATTTATAAACCAGGGCAGATGTGAAATGAATAATGATCAGCTAGAACTTTGTCGAGGGCAAAAGGAGATTGTAATGAGCTGCTTAAAGGAATGAAATATAAACGAAGAGCGAATGTAAATATAAAAGCGGTTCTGAGCAAGTGGCTTAGAAACATGGTATGCGTGAAGGCCATAAATAGTAAAATATCGAATAATGGCTGAGACTTGAGTTACATAATCGTTGAGTTTGAGAAGTTTAATGGATTAAGTTATATGAAAGAATTTAAATATATTATAATAAGTCGAATCTACAAAAACGAAAAACAAGAAATAAAAAGCGCATAGTTGCGCGTTGAGAAATGCTTAGCCAATTGAGAATCAAAAGACGGAAGAAATATGATCAAAGCGTCAGTGGTGGTATACGATTAGTAAAGTTAAAGGATGGTTAGTGAGGAAATAAGTTGTCTGCAAATGTGTGGACTAACTATTCTGTGAATACGTTAAAGGTTACGAAGAATAAAAGAACTCGAATAAAATTTTCGCGAATTAAAGAAAGTTATAAAGCGAAAGGGTGAAAGCTAAAGGGTAAACTAATTTAACAATAAGTAAAAGCGATTGTAACTAGATTTCAAATGCAGCAATAATTAAAATACCTTTGAAGTGTCATCATCAGGCAAGTGAACTGGGTTTACAGGCTTTAAATAATTATTACCGAATTTTCTTTTGATAAGTGATGTCTTCTGTGGTTGAGTATAAGTCAACTTTTCAACATCATCATTCTAAAAGCAAACTTTAAACATGAATCATTTAAAAAATGAAAAAATATAAAACCTCTTTTTCTAAATTTTCTACATGTTTAGCAGTGTCTTCTAAATACAGTATGTAGGTTTTAAATACATATGTATGCAGACAAACCTATATCTGGTACTAATATGCTGTTAGCTATGTTATGTAAATACGGATGTTCAACCAATTCTTGCTGTTTCGGAGCAGTCGGTTCGTGTTCTTTAGATATTTCTTGAGCATTCGTTTCGTTAAGGTTTGGAACTAAAGTATGTAAAAAGTGAATTGTAAACAAAACGAACGATTAATACATTTTTTGTCGGGTTAAAAAGCTATTGATATTGTGTATATTATACACAATATTTTTTAAATTATAACAAAATCAGATATAGCAGAATGTATTATAAAGTCCAACTTTATTCAGAGTTCTACTACGATTATGATTTAAGACTTGTTTGATTTCCTCATTAAATACATTTTAAAAAGAAAACCTGCATAATTTAAATTTAATCTGCATACGTTAAAATGTGAGATAAATATATTATTAACATACAACTATGATCAGCTCTTGATTTGTGTTGAGAGTCGAAAAATCGTGATTGAAGTTTAAAGTCAAAAGGTAATGTTGCACGAGGGTCTTTATGCATTTTATTTTGTATCTCAACATATTTAATATTTTTAACTTCAGATTTAGCGTCAATATCATATCCATAATATGACACTCTATTATCAGTGCGGTATAGCTTCTAAATCAAAAGTAAATGCAATATAAAAATAATAAAACATGTCATACGGATAGAGTGTACAGCTTTGTCAATTGTGGAATCCATTCGGTATTGCTATAGAGATTATTCCTTACGAATGGCAAAAGCTTGTAAGTTACCTGAATTTTCAGTCAACGTTAATAATTAAGAATATTATAATTTGACAAGAAACAATAATTTAAAAAATATATTGTACTTTCGACTATAATATTATTGTTAAGCATTCGAATAATTCGTAATTTATTAAAATACTTTTAATTAAAAATAAATATTTATAAATGAAAAAAATACTAATTAGTTTTAACAGCTTTTGTAGTAAGACTGTGGAAATAACTTGAATCGCATTGTATTGCTGATACTCGTACGAAATTGAGTATTTTCTGGAAAAAAAAACTAAAGTGATATTGGACGAAATTACTACATTCTGATAAATAATATGTGGAGCTTAAGGTCGGTATAATGGAACTTATTTAACATTAAACGCATTGTATTCCACAATTTATTTCAATCGAGAAAGAGCAATCCTACTCAATAGCAACATCCCTATTTGACAGATATTTCATCAAAAGCAACAAATCAGCCAGATAACACAAATTTTAAAATTCGCTAAGACTTCGTATAATGTTGAATATGGTTATTAAATATAAACTACGAAGAGTGGAAGTTTACAGAAATAAAATTCTTGTTATTTCAATAGTATAAGATTTTTCCGATTTTGTTTAACGAACATTTTTATTATTAAAAAAGTATACTTTAATTTTCTTTCATTTTCCAAAAATTTTCGTGGCTAAACACTTTTGTAAAAAAACTTTCGTTACATGTACCCTTCGTTTTTACGGTAATAATACCAATTTCAGAAATACTGAAACTATGTATTCTTAAAACGACCTTACTTTTCTGCTAATTTTCAAGCAAGTATAATGAATTTTAATTTATCACTAAAGTGATATTGGACGAAATTACTACATTCTGATAAATAATATTTTAAGGTTGAAAACGTGACTAAAGTATAATGATTCTCTAAATAAATATAAATAGTAGGATGTCAATCACCTCAATCAGTTTGTCAATTGCTTGACGACACACATCAAATACATATTTCGAATTCCAATGTTTAAGTAAATGTTTTCCTATGTATTCGCAGTATTCCCAGCTTTTTTTGTATAGTCCATGTTTATATAGCATGCTGGCAAATGCTATTTTAAACGGCTGAATTTTAAATGTTATATGAATAATTAATTGAAGATTTTAAAAACAACCATTAGAGTTGGTAATGTACAGTTTTGTGAAAACTCATAGATCTCAGTTAATTGAAAGGAATCTAAGATGTCTTCACTTTCTATCAAGTTTTTCAATATCACTGAAAACAATAAAATGTAGTGATGTGGCAAAATAAATTAATGTACTCAAAACTTGCGCTGTCAATTAAGCCGGCTTGTCCCAACAGCGTCATTCGGTCTTCTTCTTTACCCAACGTGTGAAAAGAGTTGAGTAGTAGAAGCCGGCAGCAATGATATCCGATAATATTATTAGATCTGACTAAATGATCAAGTTACGAATTAAGCTGATATCTTATTTATTCGCAATATATAAATGAACTTTTATAAATGTAAGTAATGAATTAAATTATTATTAATAAGTTTTTCACATAAAATGTAGATTTTTAATATCATCAGAACAAAGCATAATATATATCGCAGCTTATATACGGTATTGTTTTAAATATCTTTAGTATATCGACTAGTGATACGTATTCATGAAGAATGAAAAAATATAACAAACAAATATTTACTAGATAATTAGATAGCTAACTGAGTCTACGTATTTTATATTGCAAATTAAAAATAATGCAAAATAAATGCTAAATAGTTAAATAATAAAAAATTAATTAATAATAAATAATTGTTATAAGATTTGATATAATTTATATCAAGATGAATTATAAACTGAAATTAAAGATAAAAATCAATTGTTATGAATTGACTAACAGATAACAAACTATGTATCAGAATAAGGATTAGAGGTCATCAGGAGGAACTGCTATTTTATCAGGTTTAGGCCCCTGTTCACTCTATTCAACATAGCAGAGGGGTCGAATACATGCAAATGATGCATTTCCTTTGATAAAACTATCTAGTATCTTATTCTAATACAAAGTATATTATTTTTAATCCATCCATAAAAATTTGCCACTTACGAGTTTAAATTTGTTCTTTATATTATTGTGTTGATTTATATAGTTTACTATTTTCTGCTTGATGTTATTTCTATAGTAACCTAGTTTAAAATATGTATCTATTAAATTATTTAAATGATTTTGAAGCCAAAATCATTGCATATTGTAGCAATTCTTAAAATTTCATTATTTAATGTATTATATTTTATATTATATGGTATGCATGAATGCTCATGCAAAAATATGTTTTCTTGTAAATTTAAATATGTCATCTTTACGATATAAATTAATTGTAGTTTTAGTTAATGTTAATTTTATGTTCATATCTAGATATACACCTTCTATATTATCAATATTGGCTTTGTTAAGAATAAGGCATTCTGGATAAATTTGTTCACTAATTGAATAAAAATTATTACAATTAAATGCACATATATCATCAATGTATCGAAACATATATTTCATATATTTATATAGTTTAGATTTTTTTAAACAGTTATGAACAAATTCATATTCTATAAATCTTAAAAGCAAGTCAGCTGTAATTGGGCTACGGTTACCTTCCATTGGAACACCTTTTACTCGTCTAAATATAGATGTCCCTACTTTTAAAAATTTTTGATTTATCAAAATATTTAAGGATTCTATAAATTAAATTTTATCCATATATTTATTTTTACTTGATGGTTTAATTTTTGTTAGATTGGCGTGATAGTTATTGACACATATATAAGTGAGTTCTGTATGCATATCTTTATTAATTTTATCTTTCCTTTTATAATTGTTTGTTATTTTCATTTTATTTTTAATTTTATCAAATATATAATCCAAATGTTTATCTTAGATATATTCGAGCTTTCACTATTAATCAGCTTGCCAAAGTAAGCATTTAAGTTAATATATTACGAATTGTAAATTTTATTTTTGTCGTTGTGTTTATTTAATCTATATTTATACCATTTTGATAGCAGCTTTCTTAATTCACAATTTTCAATTAATTCTAGATAATGGGTACCAATATGTTTATTTATTTTATCACAACTAAGACTTTAACAATTGCATTCTGTTCCAATTATGTTTCTAATATTATCGTTACATATTGATTAAACCTTATAGAGAATTGTTATATCAGTTTTTTATAATTTTTATTTATATATTTATAATATTAAAAATTAAAATTTTTAAATAAAAATCAATTTGTATGAATTGACTTAACATTGCAGTAATATCGATTATCTAGTATCTTATTATATTATTTATTATCTATTGTTTAAATTTATTCTTAATAATATTTTGTTAATTTAAATATATTACAATTTTCTTATATTATTTATTTTTCTTCAATTAAATTTTTCATTAATAATATTTTGTTGATTTAATTTTACTTTGTTCTGTTTGATTTTGTTTTGTAGTAACCTATTTGAAATATATACCTGTCAAAATATGTATTTATTAAATTATTGAAATGATTTTGAAGAAACCCAATATAATCACATATTTTTACAATTCTTAAAATTTCATTATTTAAAGTATTATATTTTTTAAATTATGATATGCACCGGTCTTATAAAAAACCTTTTTTTGAAAATTTAAATATATCATCTTTGTGGTATAACTAAATAATTGTTTAAATTTATGTTAATTTTATGCTCATATCTAGATATATACTTTCTTCTATCATCAATATTAGTTTTATAACCAATTATATTATGTTGAGAAATTTATTCTGAATAAATTAAGATGTCATAATAAAGACACAGTAATCCGATATCTATATAAAATTTCTAAGTGCCGCAAAGAATTAAAACTATGCACATTACAGTTTCGTTGTTGGCAAATAATGTATTGAGTACGTATATAGTACATTAAACGTGTATTTTAGTTAATGGCCAAATACTGAAGTCAAACAAAGTTCATTTTAGTATACCGTAGTCGATAAAATGCACAATATTGGCACTAAAATGAACATTAAACCGAATATTGTATATAATAAGTCAAATTAAAACTTCAATTTGAAACATCGGGAAAATTAATTTTAAAATTAAATATCTGTGGCTCAATTCAACTAAATTTCTACGTTTTGAAAATGAGCATTATGCCATTAGATTTGATGCCGAGCTGTAAATTTTACTTTTAAAAATTCTAATTGTTTACTAATATGATATTTTTAAATTAAAATCTGCTCTTTTATTGAGCATAATATTATCTTTTTTACAAAATGGGTCTTCTGTATAAAACGTGGCAGGTAATACATTTCATATGATAGAATGGGAACTCTTTCAAAGTTAGCCGTATTTTTAACAGCAATAAAGATTTATAATATCACAGGATAATAGCACATCAATTAAAAGCAAAACTTTCAATTCGTTTAAACATAAAAATTAGACAACTTTCAAACTTACTTAAGTTCGAGCACAATAAATATAAGGATTCTTTAAATATATCAGATGGAACTGAGGATTTATCCAATGAAGCAAGTACGGCTAGATGATGTTTCCAACGCCCTTCAGTAAGATATTCTGGTTTCTGAGATAATAATTTAATAAAAAGTGTCAACTTAAATCTGGCACTTACCTTAAAGGATGGTGGTATACGTCCCAAAATAAGATTATAATATGTTGCTATGGGTAGGGATTGATCCAAAGAATCAACAAATCTAAAGAAAATAAGAAAAAGCATAATTAGCAAATTTTAATATTTTGAATAAAGATAAAAAATTTAAAAATATCTAATACAAGTTGTACATTTTACCTTAACATGATAATTCGTTGTTCTTCAACATTGCCACAAAGCATTGATAAGAATAAAGCTTGACTCCAATTATTAGAGTTCGCTGCTGTATTCATTGCGGGTATTGTAGATTCTGAAGATATTAACATCTGGAAGATATCACTTGTATCACCAGCGACAGTGTTCTGTAAATGTTGTTGTTTCTTGGTAGATATAAATTCCATGTTTACATTCAATGAATTTAACAATAACGAAATATCAAAATTATTCATTTTGGATTTCTGTTGGATTGTTAAGTGGTTAATAAATTTCCAGAGATCAATGTTTTTATTAGCTTCCAAAATCTTCGATTTACAAAAGCATGTTACAGTTAATTTGGAAGTATTAGGTCTACGCATTGTCGACAAATGAAAATATACAATCATTTAAATTATTTAGAACTTTTTACCTCTTAAGTGGACCGATGTGCTTTTTTAGTATTTGCAGAATTTGTTCAGAATAAGGCTAAAATATGACATAATATAATCACTTAATATACTTGACACAATATCTACTTAACATAATATCAGGTAATAATTGGTATTTGAAAATCACCAAAATGATTAAAATTGATTTACTTTTGATTGAATTTTTAAATAATGAAAAGTTTTTATAACGTTATTTTTTTCAAAAATAACGTTATTTTATAGTCGATGATGAATTTTGAAAATTTTATTAAATATTTCAATAAAATATTATATTTTAATTGTTTATAATAAATTCAAATATAAAACATTTAAATATATAATACTAGAATTTCATATAAAAATATAATATTAATAGAATATCATAATATGAGTTTTTATAATATTTTTAATGAACACAAGCTTTTTAGAAGCAACTTTTTATTTATAAGAGCATCCATTGTGGGGTCATTTTCCTCATATAATCAGTGAAGATGCTATAATCAAGAAGAAACAGATTCTTTGTGACAGAATCTAGAAGATAAGTGTATGACAAATCGTATTTAAGATATACCATTTGTGCAATCGGCTTGATGATACGACTGGTAGGCAGCTCCACCAGTCGCACTTAACATTACAGTTACGAGCTTTACAACGGTCAAACTGTAAAGGTTGAATGCTGTAAAGTTTACATATATGTTTTTCCTAATTATTGCCTTTTTTCATTTTATGGCAGAAAAAATCACCGTAAAACGAAAGGGAAAAGATTGAGTAAAGAAGTAAAGCACAAAGAACGTACCGCTCAAATCTTACCTCAAAAAGCTCGTTGCAACTACGCAACATGAACAAGCATCAACGCATTTTTGAAATGGCTAGCATTTATGAATGAAAGTGAGCAATCAACTGTGTTCAATCCAGGTTCAACTTTGACGTCATTACACACCTTGGATGTGTTATGGTTGTTATCGTATTGGCTCCAGCCTCGCCGCAAATAAAATGAGGATATCTTGCATGTTTCCTACAAATGCACTATTCATCCGGTTCGTCTGTGCGACAAAACGTCACTTGGAGTACGAATTTAATCTCATCTTGTGCATTCGGATCAACGATCGCTAATGCATGGACATGAATTTTCATAATCAACAATATAGCATAAGCAAAAGAAGTAAAAATTGGCTTGAAGCATTTTATCATAACCGCGTACCATTTAAAGTCTTAATGTTTAGACTATAAATGTTAGAAATGTTAACGCGTAAAGAAAAAGAAAAATTTTGAATTATTTGCAATATAATTATTTACAATCAATACAATATACATATCGAAAATGCAGATAATATTAATAATAAAATATTAAATTACTTTAAATTTATTCAATTAAAAGTCAAAGTAGATATTTACAGTTTTCAATTAGCAAGAATTTGTAGAATGTAATTATAAGTATATTCCGTATCTATAAGATATAATTAATACCTTGTTATCAGTTGATGATTTGCAATCAAAAATATTAAGTTTCCCATTTGTAGAATTTACTTGAATTAACTTTGTACCAGATGAACGAAATAGATGATTCGGAAATTGAATAGGCAAATTTTTGTACATACGTAACTGTTGATTAATTACAGGTACATGATTGACTTCTACTTTTAATCTGCTCAAAAAATTATTCACGTATTAATTTAGAATTTTACGAGACGGTTAACTTACGGGAGAGTAGAATATCGTAGTTGAGATTCAGAAGACACACTAACACTAGTTCCTTCCTTTTTAGGAATTGAGGTATTGAGACATAATCGGTCTAATGCAGCGGACTGTCTTTCGCTGTTTGATGCATCCATACTAAATAATTAAATATTATTAAACAAAACAAGTATAACTTTTAGTTGTACTTGAAAGTTGTAAAGGTATATTTGTGTTTGTCGATCATGCGGCAAAACAAATCAACTGATAAATTTGATATAAATACAAATATAATTGAACTTAAACGGATCAAATAGTTATTGGTAAGCAGTTTGAAAGCGCTTTGCTGTACATGCAATGTACATTCTGCTCGTTGCAAGAATTAAAACAGATTCATATTGTCGAAACTACAAAACGTCTAAGTGTCCAATCTCAGCTAATACAAGGAATGTCATAAATTTGTAGAATCATTTATTTTACAAAATTTAACTTTGGAAACTTTTTGAAAGTTTATTATCCCACCTTAATAGTCTAAAATATATAGAGCTGTCAAATATAAAATATACGGACAAAACTAGTCAAAGGTTGTCGGAAAATAAACATATTTGTCTGATCGTTAAATTATATACAACTTACATGAAAAAAATTGTATATGAATCTCAATTAATACTGGTATATAAGCACAATTTTAGCATTAAGTCGTTCTTTGGCCGGTTTCGAGATTTTATTATTCCTCCGGTATCGAGATCTACCTCGAAGTCTCATTCCTGAGAGTCAGTTCTGCAAAAACGCCTCGAGGAAGGAAATCTCAAGACATCTTCGTAAGGTGTCCTAGCCTTTTCAACTGAAACGCGTTGATATAAAATAGCAGGTACTTTATTCCGAGTCAATTCCGTATTCCTAACCTTATATTTTGAGCTAAAGCGGCCACACTATGGAGAAACTTTATTTCGATCGCGATTATCCGAGCTCTAACAATTATTTAAAATTCTACCTATGTTTATATTATTTATACATTTGCCAATGAATTTTACGGTCAGTGTATACTTTTTATTGCTATTATTTACATTTGTTGTTCGATTATAGTATTTTATATTACAATAACTGTATATTATACAACTTAACCTTTTCTAATCGTAAATTAGTATTTTTTTATTGAACAAATGATATCTCTAGAAAAACCTCTTATATTTACATAATGATCTTTTAGTTATTTTAGTTTAATGATTTTGTACAATGTTATTCAATCCTAATGGAAGATTTGAGTTAAGCGTTTTAAAATATAACTCTATCACATTTGAATCCAAACTTGCATAAACACCAATAAACCTAGGTTCATATGTAGTACTTTTAAATGTACCTTAAAGTCAATTTCTGTCTATAAGAATAAAATACTTAAAGTTATTAACCGTATTAATTCTACAAAAGAATTTTTTGAAGACTCACAAGGAATAAATTTTCAGAATATATGTACATACGATTTTAGTACGCTTTATGCAAATTGAGATTTAGCAGATACTAAAGAAGCTCTAGAAAAATTAATTAATCTTTTTTCAAAATAGTTTGCATATGTTATAATAACTAAAATGCCTATCTAATCAAAATTAAATATTTGGACAACAAATATTTTTATAAAATTGAATAAAGGATAGTTTTAAATATTTTGATAAATCGAAGTTGTTTAAAAGTAATCCATACTCAGACAACTAAGATGTGTTTTAATGGGTTTCAATATAATCAAATGATTTGTTTCAATATAATTAAATTTTATCAGAAGAACTACGTCATTAGCACGTGTTTAGCCACTCTGCTATGCTGGGTCGAAAAAAGGGCTGTAAACTGACAGCATAACAGTTTCTCCTGATGATTCCTTATCCTTATTCTAGATACATCGTCTGTTATTTAACAGTCAATTCACAAAATTTTGAAAATTATAAAATTTCGATTTAGCATAAATATAGTTATTATTTAAATAATTATATTAAATACGTAAACTCATTAGCAGATTTTATTAATATAAAAGATGTAAGATGCATACATTGATTACGCATTTTCGCAAAAAATCTAAAAGCTTTACCTGCAATAATAATTTTCGGCTGGCTGTTGTTGTTGAAACATTGCTTGAGAAGCCAGGTAATAAGATGGATCATAACAATGTGTTGGTGTAAAGTACATATATGGCGGAAAACAATGCGTTGCTAAGTAATAACAATCAACTATAATTATTAATTGAAATATAACCAACAAAATAGATGTTTTATACAATTAAAAAGAAAATATAAAATATTACATAAATAAAGGAACAGTTTTAAAGAATATAATATTTGCGCAATAATAGAGTGACTCACAAAGAATAATATATACAAAGCAAAATAAACAAATTATTTAGTATATTTTACTATTTAAATTAAATTTTAAAATCCAAAGTTAAATAAATAGTCTTTTATGAAATTTAATAAAGAGATGATAATAAAGCCGATATTAGACATTTATACTTATTACAATATGAACAACTAAAGAACATAAAACGAATTCTTTATTAGAAAAATAATTGCATATTCGAAGAACATAATTATTTAAAGAATGCATTTATTATTTCTATATTTGAAGCTTTTCTTAATTAAATATTCAAACTCAGAATTTATAATTAAAATATGCATATCATCTAAAACAAGACCACAATGCAATACAGCGATGCAAAAACCAAAAATTCAAAAAAATATTTTATTTACCGAGCAAACTATATGAAAAATGGGAGATTTAATTTAAATAATTTAAACATAAATGACATGAATTATATCACAAGTGACACAATTTTAAAGATTTAAAATAAATAAGTAATATGTAATGTTGTTTAGAGAGCAACGTCGTATTTATGAAACATCAAATGATTGTGTGATTGGTAGTTTACTCAAAAATTTAATCCAAAGTGCGATATTTTTTGTTGGTATATAACAAATTAAATATAAAGAACGAATCGTGTACCTGTCATATATGGGAATCCAGCATAGTCGAAATTTTGCTTAATCGACTTCTCTAAAGAGCAGAATTTTAGATTATAAAAACAGCATATTTCATACTTTTCTTTTTAACTTTGTCAGTTTTTATAGATTCTGAAGTTTGAGTTGAAGCGTCTTTATTTTTTGACCTAAAGTAAATCAATTATACAAATTAGATTTAGAATAATACATTTTGGATAAATAAATATATGGCACAGTAAAGACCAGTTAATATCAACTATTAATGTACAGAATTACTAGAATTAAAATAAAATTATTAATGTATATACTTATATAATAAAAAATTTATATTATAAATGATTATTTAAATTTAAAATTTTAAAATGTTAGCGCACAGTTCGGTTTTATCAGGATACCATCTGCTCTTTACAGATTATTTTGTCTTATTAACATCTTGTCCATACTATTTACAATGCCTACTAGATCGATTTACGATGGAGTGACAAACAGCAAGTATGTTAGTTAGTACCTCTAATACTGTCTCTGTGTTCGTCACATATTCAGGTTTTCATATCAACCTGAATTGAAAAAAAAAACATTTATCCTGATATGCAGTACTTTAAGTATTTATAGTGCTTGTTCTCGATATGCGTCAAGAAAATCAGGGGGATTAAATAAAGATAGGTTTAGTTACAGCAGTAAAGCGTTTTTAGTACAGGTCAGTCGTGTTGTAGCCGAAGTTGAGTCTTTGGGCGAAGTTTACAAATAATCGCACGGGCGACCGTAAAGAGGGTTTCATGCGGTGTAAAAGGTCTAAACCATAGAGCGAAAATGATGATTTTGTTCATCCGGGTTTGGTCGGAGTAAAGTCGCTGCTTATCCACATTGAAAAAGTCAGTCGAGGAAGACAAAGAAACGATCTGATTACGTATATGGATTGCATTCTTTGGAGTTTTTAATACTTGAATTTCTAAAGAGGTGCTTCGAGCTAGACTTTGGTACAGTCAGAGAGATAATATCTCAGAACTTAAAAAGAAACGCCTATGGCATTTTGAAAGATAACTAATATCTTTCGCCAAGGATTGTTTTGTCTGGAGTAGTTTAGTTCCTTTACTGCATTTTAAACCCGACATCCGTACCAGTGGTTTACAAGAAAAATCTGATTTTACTATTATTTTCTTTTCGTGTCAAGAAATTGTTCTTGTTGAAGTTGCATGTATGCATTAGTAATACATTAACGCTAAAAATTATAATTATAAAGCTATACCTGCAATTATAACTTGCGGCTGACTGTGTTTGTGAAATCATTACTTGATATACAAAGTTATATAATGAATCTTGGCAATGTGTTGTTGAAAGGAATATATGGCGGTAAACAATTTGTTGCTTAGTAAAAAAAACCTGTGAAAAAAAATTAATTTAATCGAGATTGATGTTCAGATAAATTCAAAAAGAAAATATAAATTAAAGCATAAATAGATAAACTTTTTTACAAAAAAATAATATCTCGCCAACAATAATAATGTGACTCAACAAAGTAAAATTTATATAAAGCATAATGAACAAATAATTTAGTATTACTATATATTCGATTAAGGTCAATGCTAAATACAAAAAATGCGAAACATTAACTGTTAAAAGAAATTAATATTTATCACAATATGATGAACTAAAGAATAATTAATTCCAAATTTGTGTCAGCAATATAGAAAATATTGATTGTATAACAAAACAACTTTATAACAATGCAAAGAAATTGTAACAAAAATAACTTTAAATAAATGAAAATTATGAGAAGTCACTTTCTTGTGTACGCTATTTTTTATTTTACGTTTAGACAAATTTTAGCCAACCATTTCGCGTATTTTATAATAAAAATATTGATTTAAAAGCACTAATTTAATTAAAACTGAATAAAATACGTCTGATACTTGTAAAATAACATTAAAAACAGCAACGCAAAAACAAAACCGCAATAAAATAAATATTTGATTTACCGAACAAACTGTATGATAAATTGAAAATTACAAATTTTACTATTTATATTGAAATTAAAATTTAGAAATGAAATGTTTATTTAAATATCTAAAACGAGGAAATGAAAGATGTTCTTATAACCAATTGTAAACTTTAAACGCTTTCAATACAAACGCGAAACAAATGATCATATAAATGACACGAATCAAAAAAAACAACAACAATATTATTGAATATTCGCTATCCAAAATGGCTTAAATAAAGTATTTAAACAGAAATGACACAAGTTATACCACAGATGAAACAATTTGTTTAAGATTTAACAAAAAGAAGTAGTATGATTTGATGTTTAGATAACAACATAGAATTTATGAAACATCATTTGATTGTGTGACTGGTAATTTAACTAAAGGTTTAGATCAAACTGCGATATACTCTTTTGACACAACAAATTTAATGCAGACCAAGTTTAAACTTAAATTATAAATCCGACTTTCTATTGTAAATATCAAACTTTAACAGGAGTTAAACATTCACAACAAGCAAAAAAGACAAAAACTTGAAGATATTTAATAATGACTAAATTGAATTGAAATAATACTACATTATGCAGAGCCATGATTTTACTTACCAAAATGAAAATTATTGAAACTGTTCATTGACATTTTGAAAAATACCTGTAAAGTTAGAGCGCGAAAAGCAATTTGTGTTGCTATGCATTCATACGAAGCTTTTATATACTACCATACAATCAAAGTTTGTTCAATTGTGCGTTTCATTGTGGCGATTGTAAAGCTAAGGCTAGTATAACTAGTTCAGTCTTTATTAGATAACATGGCCATCAACTATTAATTTAAAGAAACGGAAGTGGGGATTTGAAATCCTGGGCAAGAGACATTAGTCTCTTGCCCAGGATTTCGATGTTTGGAGTAGTCTGGTTCGTTTAATGCATCTAGAACCCGGCAATTAAATTATTTATCCAAGATAGTTTGAATAATTTAAAAAATCCAAATTTTTTTATATTTAAAATTTAAATTTTAATTGAATTTTTTTTAATATCAAAAACGAGAAATTGAAAGATATTCTTATAACAAATCGAAAACTTTAAATACTTTAATACAAACGCGAAACAAATGAGCATATTAACGACACAAGAAGAAACAGCTAAAATATCATTGAATTATTATTATCTAAAATACCTTCAATAAAGGATTTAAACCGAAATGAAGTAAATTATACGACAAATTAAATAATTTTTAAGATTTCAATCAAATTTTGTGCAATTGTGCATTCAATTGTCGCGATTGTAAAGTTAAGACCAAAACGCACCATGAGATAGTGTCGCGATTGTGTAAAGTTAACAAAAAGCACCATGAGATATTGTTTAGATAACAATATCGAATGGATTTAGCCAATTTAGTCGATGTCGGCCAAGTTAGTGCCATTTTCCACATTAGCCGCTGATGAATCATGTTAATCGCAAATTAAAATTGGTGATATGCTTGATCTGGCACAGCTTTTGTGTTTGCCGTGTTTAAACAGCAGTCGTGAAGCCGTAAGACGAAACCGTAAATGGCAAACTGCGCATGTGCCTGTTGCCCGGTTCATTGAAAAAATTAATATGTGTATTTTATTCTAATTTACTTGATAACCTATAAATTTTCTGCTGTAATTATATATTTATAAGTATATTTTTATAATTCAATACGTTGAATAGAAATATTACTACATTATGCAGAGCCATGATTTTACTTACCAAAAAGAAAATTATTGAACCTGATCACTGACATTTTGAATAATACCTATAAAGTTAGAGCGCGAAAAGCAAATTTTGTTGCTATGCATTCATACAAAACTTCATTATGATACCATTCAATCAAATTTTGTTCAATTGTGCATTCAATTGTCGCGATTGTAAATTTAAGACCAGTATAACTAGTTCAGTTATTATTAGATCACATGGCAATCAAATATTAGCAATTAATATAAACTATTAATCTACAAAATTAATAGAATTAGTTAATAAAAATAAGCAATTATATTATAAATAATTTTTATTATTCTTTATAATTATCCTATATTGAAGATTATTAAATATTTACTATTTACATAATTACAACATAATCGATTTACCCTTAAATTACAAAAGAAGCAACAAATTGTTTGTGCATTCGTTAAGGTATATTAAGTGTTCGTTAAAGTGTACCGTTAAGGTTGATATCATAAACTTAAAGAGCATTTATATGCTACAATGAAGGGCATATATGACATTTAAAATTGAAAAATACTCATAGTTTGGCCAAGATTTCTAAACTAACCTCTACTGCTAGAGAAAATTGCCAAGTTTAATCATGATCAAGTAAAGAGAACAAAGCAAAGTTGTCAATTTTACAAATTATTTTATCAAAAAATAAAAACTTTAAAGCAAAATATATTATATATTAATGTCAATTCATGTATAATGAAAGTTTTTACATAATTTCGATATAAATCACCGCAATTTATTAATAACAATTCAATGATAAATCATTCATAAATCAATTAATCTAACTTCGTTCAAAACATTTCTCATTTCAAATAACCGCACTTTCTAACTTCTTCTGTGACTATTAATAGAGACGTACTTTGTGATCTTTTATCACTGCACAATTTCTTCTGCTAACAAGCTATTATCTTATTTGTTCTACTGACAAGTATTATTGACCTGTAGACGTTGTTCTTTCTTACATCTGTCAGAAAGAATTACACATACTTTGTAGTTTTGATACGGCATTATTTTCATGCAAATTTCCAATCAAGTTTAATAGATTTTTTCGTGTAATTTTACAATATACAAAATAACAAAATATTAATAAAATTTCATTGAAACTATAAAGCGAAAACGTTTTATGGATAATAGATTTATCACAATATGATGAACTAAAGAATAATTAATTCCAAATTTGTGTCAGCAATACAGAAAATATTGATTGTATAACAAAACAACTTTATAACAATCCATAGAAATTGTAACAAAAATAACTTTAAATAAATGAAAATTATGAGAAGTCACTTTCTTGTGTACGCTATTTTTTTATTTTACGTTTAGACAAATTTTAGCCAATATTTCGCGTATTTTATAATAAAAATATTGATTTAAAAGTACTAATTTAATTAAAACTGAATAAAATACGTCTGATACTTGTAAAATAACATTAAAAACAGCAACGCAAAAACAAAACCGCAATAAAATAAATATTTGATTTACCGAACAAACTGTATGATAAATTGAAAATTACAAATTTTACTATTTATATTGAAATTAAAATTTAGAAATGAAATGTTTATTTAAATATCTAAAACGAGGAAATGAAAGATGTTCTTATAACCAATTGTAAACTTTAAACGCTTTTAATACAAACGCGAAACAAATGATCATATAAATGACACGAATCAAAAAAACAACAACAATATTATTGAATATTCGCTATCCAAAATGGCTTAAATAAAGTATTTAAACAGAAATGACACAAGTTATACCACAGATGAAACAATTTGTTTAAGATTTAACAAAAAGAAGTAGTATGATTTGATGTTTAGAAAACAACATAGAATTTATGAAACATCATTTGATTGTGTGACTGGTAATTTAACTAAAGGTTTAGATCAAACTGCGATATACTCTTTTGACACAACAAATTTAATGCAGACCAAGTTTAAACTTAAATTATAAATCCGACTTTCTATTGTAAATATCAAACTTTAACAGGAGTTAAACATTCACAACAAGCAAAAAAGACAAAAACTTGAAGATATTTAATAATGACTAAATTGAATTGAAATAATACTACATTATGCAGAGCCATGATTTTACTTACCAAAATGAAAATTATTGAAACTGTTTATTGACATTTTGAAAAATACCTGTAAAGTTAGAGCGCGAAAAGCAATTTGTGTTGCTATGCATTCATACGAAGCTTTTATATACTACCATACAATCAAAGTTTGTTCAATTGTGCGTTTCATTATGGCGATTGTAAAGCTAAGGCTAGTATAACTAGTTCAGTCTTTATCAGATAACATGGCAATCAAACATTAGCAATTAATATAAACTATTAATTTACAAAATTTATAGAATTAGTTAATAAGAATAAACAATTATATTATAAATAATTTTTATTATTCTTTATAATTATCCTATATTGAAGATTATTAAATATTTAGGCAGCAATACCGATGCGAATCTGCAGCAAGAGAATGGACCACATAATGATTCGAATCAAGCTATGACCGTATTGAGACAAAGCGAAAGAAAACGCACACGACCAGAAAGATTTGGAGCAAGTTGGCCGTGGTAAAGAGGAGATGTAATGTATGAACGAATACATTACGTGTATTCGGCAGTTTCAAAAATCATAAATACTCTTCACTGGTACATACAAATGTTACTTTAAGTTCATGCTATCATTATGAACGCTACACTTGAAACAAAAGTTAACATACTTTTCAATGTTTTTTCTATATAAAATTTATTAAGTATCTGTAATATCGATTGATAGTATTTTGTGTGGTTTCTATTGTAATATATGAGTCAAAAGATTATGTAGTAAATATGTAAATGATGATTTTTAATAACTTTTTTTAAATCATAAATTATTATATGAATATATGGTTATTATTAATTACTATATTATTTCCATATAATTTAGTATTTAATGAACGAACTATACTAGTCTATGAATGTTAAAACAACGTTGTTTACATACAATTCATTATTAAAAGTATCTGCATATCCTTTGATAGACTACTGCTGTAATTTATGAATCAATAGATTATGCAGTAATTATGTTGAGAATTATTTTTAAATAATTATTTAAAAATTATTAATTAATTATTATACATAAATTCTATAGATTTTAAAAATATCCAGTTGATATTAATTGCTTAAAGTTGATTGCTATGTAATTTAATATTAACTGAACATAAATTGACTTGACTGTACCATATATTTGTTTATCTAAAATATATTCTTCTTAATCTGTTTTGTATTATTGATTTGCTTTTAGATCAAAAAATCAAGATTCTTGACTTTAATCATCAGCATCTTAAATATCTGCAAAATAAAACAAAAGTATGAAATATGGTTTGTTTAACCAAAATTCTGCTCTTTTGGCGGAATTTTGAACAGAATTCATTAGCAGAATTATGATAGAGCAAGATCTGGTCATTGCTATAATCCAGAATTTTACAGGTATACGATTCCCTGTGGGTTAATAAATGGCAGTTTGATCTAAACTTTTTAGTAAATTACTAGTCACACAATCAAATAATGTTTCATAAATTAGATGTTGTTATTTAGACATCATATCATGCCACTTCTTTATGTTTAATCTTTAAAATTGTGTCATTTGTGATATAATCTATGTCATTTCTGTTTAAATCCTTTATTGAAGACATTTTGGATGCTGATTATCCTATGATATTTTAGCTGTTGTTTGCTTGTGTCATTAATATGATCATTTGTTTCGCGTTTGTATTTAGTTTACGATTTGTTATAAAAATATCTTTCAATTCCTCGTTTAAGATATTTAAATAGAAATTTTATTTCTAAATTTTAATTATGAATATAAACCAAAAATTCAATTTATAATTTTTCATTCAATTTGAACGAAAAAATGTTTCTTTCGCTTTGTTATTTTTGCTTTGCTCTTTAGCTTTATTGCTTGTTTTCGATAGGAAAAATTTCAAAAATATACGAATAATGTGTGCCTTCTTCAAATAAAATATTTCGTAAAGCAATTATTTTCCTTATAAAGAATTCGGTTTCTCTGAAATAAAAATTCCTATTTCGTTTGTTTATACAAACGAATATTTATAGGTTTGTATTCGATTACAAGTGTCAGACGAATTTTTTTCATTTTTACTTAAATTAGTACTTTTAAATCAACATTTTTATTATAAAATGCTAAAAATGGTGTGCGGAAATTTGTCTAAACATAAAATAAAAAAATTAGCATACACAATAAAGGGACTTCTTTAAATTTTAATTTATTTAATGTTATTTTTGTTACAATTTCAATGCATTGTTATAAAGTTGTTTTGTTATACAAAACACATTTTCTCTGTTACAGACATAAATTTAGAATTAATTATTCTTTAGTTCTTCATATTGTAATAAATATGAAGAACTAACGTCTTTTAACAGTTATTGTTTCGCATTTTTTGTATTTAGAATTGACTTTAATCGTATAAATATTAATACTAAATTATTATTTTCATTATACTTTATATAAATTTTACTTTGTTGAGTCACTTTATTATTTTACTTTGTGTAGTCACTTCATTTAACAGCAGTGCCAACTGCTGTAATTACTTTGCAACAAATTGTTTTCCACCATATATGTACTTGTCATCGACAAATTGGCAAGATCCTTAATTTAATCTCCTTGATTTTCTGTTAAATGCTCGAACTTCCATTCATTTAAAAGCAATATCATTATTGCAGACTAACCACCTATGAATTAGTATAATTAATTTGGTAGATATTTGCCAATTCACGTTGTAGTGTTGTAATAACGTTTTGATGCTGGTCGTCCCTTATCACCCAAACGGCAGAAAGTTGCTATTTTCAATAGATTATCTCAAATAATTATTAATTAATTATATATTAATTCTGTTAATTATTAAAATAAATAGTTTATAATAATTGCTTAGTTATATTTTATTGTTTCTTTTTGAATTACATTGAACATATATTTTGATGCATTAAATTAAATAATTACAGCTGATTGTAATTACTTAGCAACAAATTTTTTCCACCATATATGTACTTGTCATCGACAAATTGGCAAGATCCTTAATTTAATCTCCTTGATTTTCTTGACGCAAACCATTCATGGTCATGTGCTGTAAGTTATGACCAAAAGATAAAATCTCGAATGCAGCCGACCGAGATTATGTTTTATTGAAGTGAGAAAAGTCCTAACCTTAGAGCGAAGAAAAAGCTCTTGTTCATCTGGGGTAGAGTGAGATGATTCCATCATGGATAAACAAGTCTTAATAACGTGTCGCACTTTGGTCTATTTCAATCTAGAATACATGTACAAACAAAATAAAATATGTCATACAATTTTTAAATTTAGCTTTTCTCATCGTATATATGGTCTGCATTTATACCTGGTGACCTACCTACTGCTGTTCAAGTGCTTTTCCTAAACGTGGATTTTCCAAGTTTTTTTATACTGACATATTGAAAAATAGCATTTTCAGTATTTTAAACTTGCACACAATTTTTCACGATCGCATCTCTCTATATACTTTATATTTAAAGTCTGGTCGTCTGTTGTATAGTCCTATATTCATTGTTCGACCTTATCCACCGACATAATGAGCATCGCAAAGACTGCACATTCCAACGTATACGATTACTTGATATATACAATCTGTTATAGTCGTTAACGAATAGATTCGCCCTGTCAAGATATCTCATACTTCCGACAGTCAAGGATGATATCGCAGCATTTGGATCTATTGGTCTTACACCTGTTGCAATGCCCTTGCTTACTATTATGATTATCTTCTTTATACACGCTAAGCTTATACTTGACAATATACCTTGAAATATTCATTCCTGTGAATATTACTCGATGTCTAAACAATTGTTGCTTATAATATATTATCAGTATCCTATTTATAACTAGGTTACTGTATATTTGTAGCAACCGAAGGCCGTAATGATACTGATCATTGGTTATCACAATTCATTGATATATCGTGAGAGATTTTTAGTTATTGTACCTTTGTTACTCACTATTGGTCTACCCGGACACAAACAAATGTTTTTATGCGCTTTTGGTAAAATGTTAAAAGCTCCCGGATTTCTGTTGATATTCGGACGTAATTCGTCATCCTGTGTTATATCCATACATATATTTGCGATTGATATATCTAATAACATATTCACCTGGTCGCGTAGGATTTTAAGGTCATCATCTGATTACCTTAAATTTGCGGTCATCATCTTACGACTTCAAAAGAACAATTATGATTTTACGTAATATAATGAATTATTATTACAGAAGTGTAAATAATTATAATGGATATTACGTCGGCCAGTTAAACTCTATGAGATAGACGCATATGACGTTATGTCGAGAAGGACATTTGGTCGAGTTAAGAAGTGAATAAAAATCCATTAAATATGTTTCAAAATATATCTGAAATTCCGCTTTCAGAGACACAAGTGGAACTTCTCAATTTTAGACCTTCCTATTTATTAAAACAATACACAAATAAAAGTGAATATTTAATATAAAAATTAATTTTTAACACAAACAATTTATTAATCACAAAAGAATACAACTGTTTTGAAGTCGGTGCCAATATTATAACCTTCAATTTTTTTAGTAGCCACGAAAAGCTATTGTAGCCACTTTGCAATGTAATAAGATAGTCGGGCTTTTAAGTGTGTAGTTGTGTCGCATTACTTACATTATTGTAATCCGCCTCTTTTTGCGTTTTGACGTGCTTCGTGATACGTGAAGGCACTTAAAGGACCAAGAGAATACTATTTAATTTATAATATTTTTTTCGATAAAATACATTATTTGGTTCCCTCAAATGAGCCTCTATACACGTAGTAACATTCATGTCTAAAAAATTATTATAATTATGGGCATCAATTGACACGATGACCTGTCACTTCGGTTTCATCCATTCCATCTGCTATATGAAGATCGTTGCACGTAAGGCGAATGAACTTGACCTTGCTATAACGATTCAAATTTTTTGCCGCGACCAGGATATGACTTATGTGTACTTCCCGTCTTTCTGCACGCTTAGTTTGTGCGCTACATGTTTCATAAATCTTTGAGGTGCTGCCCACCTTGGATTGAAATGATAAGTGGGCAAAACGTCGCATGTTCCACTTCTAGGACACGTTCGTTGTATTTCGCGATTTTTCTATTCTCATGATAGATGTAATTGCATTGAAGATATCTCTGTACGCAACTACGAGCATAAACGTTGAACACACAAATATCAAAGAAACTTTGCTCGAATCTGCATCTAAAAAGACTATTACAAGCCACATCGATACGGGTACCGTGGTCTTGACTTGTTGTGCCCCGCAAAAGTTCTATGTTTTGTTTACTGGCTGAGGTTGCGGTTACGTGCTGACTTCGTTTCATACGATATTCAAGGTGTCAGCTATAAAGTTCCTTATCTCGTAATGCCTAATTGTCGGAAAAGCGCCTGTTGGGCAGGAATGGTAGTGTGTTATATCGAAATAGTCTCGGCATTTGCACTTTGTTTGGAAATTATCGGGGTCCAGCCGTATCTCGTCTCAAGGTCATCTTGGAAATTCCTCCTTTTTAATAGCATATTAATGTTTTCAATTGGACGGCTTGTTAGCCAGAATGATGTTCCCTTCTCCGACGCATACATAATTGACTTTCATGTATTTCGTCCGTCCCGTTTAAAATGTCGTTTCTCTTATCCTTGAAATGTTTCGAAGATGCGTTTCTTATTGTAGATAATATAACTTTTTGATTGTCATTGTATCGTCGTTTTTTTCATCCACTTAATATTGGACTTGCCAGCGCATTCGATTTGTCATATTTTGCTATCTCAGTATTTTATTGGTGACTTATGCCCATACCTCCCAAGCTTGACGGCAGAGCAATTATCTTGTGAATTTTCTCACTACATTGCGATATACTTAATGTATTGGTCATTAATTTGCCGAATATTGCATTTCTTAGTGTTACAAATTGGCTTGAAGATGTTGGATACGTTCTCTGTATATAAATCCACTTGTGTTTGAGAGCTGTTACCTGAGCCACGTTAGCAACCTGTGCGTCGCTTTCCACAACATGCATCAGTTCTACTGTCATTTTTGTACATTTGGCAATTATTTGTGTAAAATATTCCTATATGAATTTGCATGTTTCTATCGGACTTCCCAATATGATAATAAATTCACTTACTATTTTCATTTTCGTGTTCTTAAACTGTTATTGCGCAAATTCTTTTTCTGGCTCATGTGTGAGTAATTTACATTTGCGCTTATTTGAGAATTATCAAAATTGTAGCCATCTTTCAATTATATAATCCCATAAGTCTAAAAGGTCTTGTACTGTTCCGGCGAATGTTGCGTCGTCAGCGAACAAACGGTATTCGATCTAAAGAAAAGGACTGTCTTGAGTGACGGGAAAGCATAATTTAGGTTTTGTAGGAGCAGAAGACGATTTATGATGTTGAATGCGTTCCCTGCGTCTATGCTTAGTACTGCGTTTTACAGGTAATTGTGTAAAACTTCTTCGGCAAGTTTAAGCAAGTTTCAAAATTGTGGATTTGTCTTTTTTGTCGTTTTTCTGCAGTTGAAATTGAAATGAAGGCCAATGCCATTTTGAAACAGCTGACCACATTTATTCGACATTTATAGAGAATAGCAATGTTTAAAACGCCTTTATTCACTCTTTCGCACAAGTAACCGTAACGGCCAGTGGATACTTCATTCTACTGTTGAGTGTTGTCTAGTACTCCATCATTTCGCTACTAAAAAGGTCGTCAAGAAGTGACATGGTGTCACTAATTAATGAATTTCAAATGTTATAATAAAATTAAGATTATTAAACTTTGAATAATTTATTTGAAAAATACTACATATATGATTCATCAAAATAAATTACAAGCTATGAATTGAAAGAGTTGAATGTACATATTAAATCAGTTGTTTTTCTGCAATAGTGTCAATTTGTACAATTTGAAATATTCTTATATAATTACGATATAAAACACTGTAAACTTTTTATATGTAAAATACTATATGCATGACTCATTGTAGAAAGTATTTATACTTTTGAAAAAACATTTTTTAAATAAAATAAAAGTACTCGTATTAGGAATCGATTATAAATAGCCGATCTGCTATAAATATATTTTTCAAATATAAATTAGTTTTTTAAATGACATATGTAATTCACTTTGAGATTATTTATACTTTTATGTTATGCAGTATAACATCATAGTAAAAATCTCGCAAAAGATTAACGAAATTGCAGTAACAATCAGGTTTGAAATTGTGCTAATAGATAATTTGTTCTCGCGAAAAATTATTCGAATACGCAATATTTTTCGTTCTTAACATTTCTCATTTTAAATTACCGCGTTATTTAAGTTCGTTTGTAACTTTTAAAAAAGACACACTTTGTTCTCTTGTTTAACTATACAATTTGTTCTACTGCCAAGCTATTATCTGATTTGTTCTATTGACAAAGTATTATTGAACTGTGGACATTGTTTTCCCGATAATGCAACATCTGTCAGAATTACACAAACTCTGTAGTCTTCATACGGCATTATTCTTCAGCTAATTTTCCATCAGGCTTATGGCATTTTTTCTTATAATTTTACAATATACAAAACACCGAATTGGATTATAGACAATATGCTTTGTATTAGAATAAGGTACTCCAAAAAATCAAATTTCTTCAAAGGAAATACTTCAGTAGCGCGTATTTGACCCCGCTACTATGTTGGGTCGATTAATAGTTTCCGGTAAAACTTAATATTTTGGGTATGAGCCCGAGTTTTTGGATCTATAAAATAGAGTTTATCCTTGACTTTAACATGTTTATACATATCAGAATTAGTACTTCTATATGCAGCCAACTCGTCGCTATGTATTAGAGGGAGTGGTGCTAGAACTTTATCGATTATTGGTATCAATGTCTTCCTCATCCAGTATTGAAGGATCTCAATATATCCTCGAGCATGGGAATAAGAAGTACCCACGAACCAAAATATTAATATCTGGTCACCAGATGACCGCTTTCTGATAAACCTTTGTTTATGATAAAAGCATGTTTCATCAATTTGGCAAATAATCTTCTCTTCACCCAAGATTACATTATTATTGATTATATTTATAGCACAATTACCTTAAAAACTTCAGAAATCTATTAATGATCTTTCATATTGTCTTTTTCATGCCGACCAACTCCATATATGCATATGTTCAATGCAATTCTGAAGAGATATTCTTAATTACAGCAAAGAACTGTTACTCCTTATAGGCTTTATTGACTACACAACTGCACTTTAAAAAATCGTTTATTGTCTTAAAAAAGATAATTGTTCCTCAATTCTCATTAAAGATAATCTTCATATGATTTCCGTATAGAAATACATCGGTATTTTTATTACAAATTTTAGACTTGTGTATTATCTGTCCCTGGGGAGATATTACGCAAGATCCTATCATTCTTATACATCTGATTGTATAAAATCTTATTTAATTATTAATCATTTTTTTAATATCGTATGAAATACGGAAACTAGGTTATTTGATGTGGTACTTAAATCTTCACTAAACATAACGCAACGTCCCTCAGATGCCGAATGGTTGCTTTATAAGTAAAGATACCTTTTTCTAGACTATTGTTTGCAATACACGGATTTCAGTAATTTAAAAATTGTGTTTCTGTAAACTGTTGCAACTAAAAGGTTTGTTCCTGAGTTGTGTTTTCGGCAAAATTTCATTCCATTACGTGCACAATTTTATGTGTCATTGTTGTGAACTTTTAATTGAGCCTCTTTGCTAGTACAAACTTTTACGTTGAAAACGTTTTTTTCCAATAACTTTCTGAAACAAGTGATTTATGTAATTTCAATCATTTTCGTTTTTAAAATGTGTTCGTTGTTGTAAAAATCGAAGTTAACTTGTAAATTATTTCTCATTTCAATCATCCAGTAAGTAACCCAAATTAAAATCGAATAAAACACGAACAAGGTATACATTTATACATTGTTATATATTAAATGTATAATTATGAATTATTTACAAAATATCAAAACAAAATACACATTTCCAAAATCAATTACAATTTTTAAAAAATAAAATGTGGTAACCAATGAATATCTCTGTTTTCATCAATCAGTTTGCAGGTAGATTAGTTGTTAAATAATTTTAACTTATTGATCAAGGTGGTAATAATATGCCTCTTTTTGTTTGCTGCCAATCGTTGACAGATCCAAATTTTGATCCGATCAAAGTATGCGACGTGTTATTTTTAATAGATTTAGTAAATTCACATTTGGAAGGAACTGGAGGAAGGATAGATCCAGATTTTGAATCATCATCAGCGTCTGGAGTGCTTGTATCAATCCATTTTTTTCTTTCTTCGTCATATACCATCTAAAGCAAATTTGAGTAATGTTTGTGAATGTGATAAAAATAATTCTTTATATTTTTATATGGACAATATCACATCGTGATGATTAATGTATTCATATTTCGTAATAAAAAAATTTGATGTATTCTACTTAATAAAAAAGTTAAACTTCGAAAGTTACGCTGAAACTAATAAAACATTCTACACTTTTTAAGAGCATTATATTATAAATAAAAAATATATGAATATTCAAATAATGATGAAAAAGAAAAGATACGAATCCTATTAGCGTAACGATAAGAATATTAGTTTATCTGAACTGATATTGATCTGTAAAGTTGATCTGAATATCAACTTTTACACTTTCTGCATTAAGTAATAAGATGATGCTTCTAAGAAGACATCACTTGTAATGCTGCGTATATAGTTGTAAACTTAATAAGTTAGTAGGGACCTTAGTAGAGGGTTTGTAGAAGCGGATATAGTAGTGGATATAGTATAGGATATAGTGGTGGACTTTACGGGTTGTATTGAAGAACTTGTTTTTATTTTGTGGTAAAAGCGGAGAGAGAAACGTTATCAAAAATACACACTATTCGCTAACAACAGAAAAAAAAATAGAATTAACTTTAGGTGGTAGATGTGTCCAGAGCAACTTTCTGTCTATATTTAGCGATTTAAACAATAAAAAAATGAAATTATGTACATTAGATTTGTAAGATTCGAAAGGCAGGTTATTCTGCTTGATGTTTGAGCAAGCTGAGCTGATATCTATGCGAGAAGTTCAGAAGTGTGGGGTGTACAACGGAGCAATAGATAAGAGTTAGGTAGTTGATGACTAGTATCGATAGAGTGGACGTTGAAAAAGATGAGATGAATAGGGAAGGTCATTGTTAACGATATAGACGCGAGGTGAAGAGTCATGTGAAAAGTAAATATGCGTATCTGATAGTGGATGAATTGGGAGGATTAGAGAATTAAGTTTATGAAAATGTCAAAAAATGAATGAAGATAGAAGTGTCGGCAGGATATAGAGATTGTACAATTATTGAATATTGAAGTGAACAGCGCATGCAAGATGTTTGTGGAAAGTGGATGTGAAGATTTAGGTTAGTAGTGTTTATTGAGAATTGTAGTAGAGAAGAATTGTGGTGAACTTGATAATTGGTTGGCAAAAAATATGAAAAGAATGCAACATGTCAGGTTTATCGTTAGTATTTCCCTCTATAAATTTTAGTTTAATTGACAAGATTTATAAACCAGGGCAGATGTGAAATGAATAATGATCAGCTAGAACTTTGTCGAGGGCAAAAGGAGATTGTAATGAGCTGCTTAAAGGAATGAAATATAAACGAAGAGCGAATGTAAATATAAAAGCGGTTCTGAGCAAGTGGCTTAGAAACATGGTATGCGTGAAGGCCATAAATAGTAAAATATCGAATAATGGCTGAGACTTGAGTTACATAATCGTTGAGTTTGAGAAGTTTAATGGATTAAGTTATATGAAAGAATTTAAATATATTATAATAAGTCGAATCTACAAAAACGAAAAACAAGAAATAAAAAGCGCATAGTTGCGTGTTGAGAAATGCTTAGCCAATTGAGAATCAAAAGACGGAAGAAATATGATCAAAGCGTCAGTGGTGGTATACGATTAGTAAAGTTAAAGGATGGTTAGTGAGGAAATAAGTTGTCTGCAAATGTGTGGACTAACTATTCTGTGAATACGTTAAAGGTTACGAAGAATAAAAGAACTCGAATAAAATTTTCGCGAATTAAAGAAAGTTATAAAGCGAAAGGGTGAAAGCTAAAGGGTAAACTAATTTAACAATAAGTAAAAGCGATTGTAACTAGATTTCAAATGCAGCAATAATTAAAATACCTTTGAAGTGTCATCATCAGGCAAGTGAACTGGGTTTACAGGCTTTAAATAATTATTACCGAATTTTCTTTTGATAAGTGATGTCTTCTGTGGTTGAGTATAAGTCAACTTTTCAACATCATCATTCTAAAAGCAAACTTTAAACATGAATCATTTAAAAAATGAAAAAATATAAAACCTCTTTTTCTAAATTTTCTACATGTTTAGCAGTGTCTTCTAAATACAGTATGTAGGTTTTAAATACATATGTATGCAGACAAACCTATATCTGGTACTAATATGCTGTTAGCTATGTTATGTAAATACGGATGTTCAACCAATTCTTGCTGTTTCGGAGCAGTCGGTTCGTGTTCTTTAGATATTTCTTGAGCATTCGTTTCGTTAAGGTTTGGAACTAAAGTATGTAAAAAGTGAATTGTAAACAAAACGAACGATTAATACATTTTTTGTCGGGTTAAAAAGCTATTGATATTGTGTATATTATACACAATATTTTTTAAATAATAACAAATTCAGATATAGCAGAATGTATTATAAAGTCCAACTTTATTCAGAGTTCTACTACGATTATGATTTAAGACTTGTTTGATTTCCTCATTAAATACATTTTAAAAAGAAAACCTGCATAATTTAAATTTAATCTGCATACGTTAAAATGTGAGATAAATATATTATTAACATACAACTATGATCAGCTCTTGATTTGTGTTGAGAGTCGAAAAATCGTGATTGAAGTTTAAAGTCAAAAGGTAATGTTGCACGAGGGTCTTTATGCATTTTATTTTGTATCTCAACATATTTAATATTTTTAACTTCAGATTTAGCGTCAATATCATATCCATAATATGACACTCTATTATCAGTGCGGTATAGCTTCTAAATCAAAAGTAAATGCAATATAAAAATAATAAAACATGTCATACGGATAGAGTGTACAGCTTTGTCAATTGTGGAATCCATTCGGTATTGCTATAGAGATTATTCCTTACGAATGGCAAAAGCTTGTAAGTTACCTGAATTTTCAGTCAACGTTAATAATTAAGAATATTATAATTTGACAAGAAACAATAATTTAAAAAATATATTGTACTTTCGACTATAATATTATTGTTAAGCATTCGAATAATTCGTAATTTATTAAAATACTTTTAATTAAAAATAAATATTTATAAATGAAAAAAATACTAATTAGTTTTAACAGCTTTTGTAGTAAGACTGTGGAAATAACTTGAATCGCATTGTATTGCTGATACTCGTACGAAATTGAGTATTTTCTGGAAAAAAAACTAAAGTGATATTGGACGAAATTACTACATTCTGATAAATAATATGTGGAGCTTAAGGTCGGTATAATGGAACTTATTTAACATTAAACGCATTGTATTCCACAATTTATTTCAATCGAGAAAGAGCAATCCTACTCAATAGCAACATCCCTATTTGACAGATATTTCATCAAAAGCAACAAATCAGCCAGATAACACAAATTTTAAAATTCGCTAAGACTTCGTATAATGTTGAATATGGTTATTAAATATAAACTACGAAGAGTGGAAGTTTACAGAAATAAAATTCTTGTTATTTCAATAGTATAAGATTTTTCCGATTTTGTTTAACGAACATTTTTATTATTAAAAAAGTATACTTTAATTTTCTTTCATTTTCCAAAAATTTTCGTGGCTAAACACTTTTGTAAAAAAACTTTCGTTACATGTACCCTTCGTTTTTACGGTAATAATACCAATTTCAGAAATACTGAAACTATGTATTCTTAAAACGACCTTACTTTTCTGCTAATTTTCAAGCAAGTATAATGAATTTTAATTTATCACTAAAGTGATATTGGACGAAATTACTACATTCTGATAAATAATATTTTAAGGTTGAAAACGTGACTAAAGTATAATGATTCTCTAAATAAATATAAATAGTAGGATGTCAATCACCTCAATCAGTTTGTCAATTGCTTGACGACACACATCAAATACATATTTCGAATTCCAATGTTTAAGTAAATGTTTTCCTATGTATTCGCAGTATTCCCAGCTTTTTTTGTATAGTCCATGTTTATATAGCATGCTGGCAAATGCTATTTTAAACGGCTGAATTTTAAATGTTATATGAATAATTAATTGAAGATTTTAAAAACAACCATTAGAGTTGGTAATGTACAGTTTTGTGAAAACTCATAGATCTCAGTTAATTGAAAGGAATCTAAGATGTCTTCACTTTCTATCAGTTTTTCAATATCACTGAAAACAATAAAATGTAGTGATGTGGCAAAATAAATTAATGTACTCAAAACTTGCGCTGTCAATTAAGCCGGCTTGTCCCAACAGCGTCATTCGGTCTTCTTCTTTACCCAACGTGTGAAAAGAGTTGAGTAGTAGAAGCCGGCAGCAATGATATCCGATAATATTATTAGATCTGACTAAATGATCAAGTTACGAATTAAGCTGATATCTTATTTATTCGCAATATATAAATGAACTTTTATAAATGTAAGTAATGAATTAAATTATTATTAATAAGTTTTTCACATAAAATGTAGATTTTTAATATCATCAGAACAAAGCATAATATATATCGCAGCTTATATACGGTATTGTTTTAAATATCTTTAGTATATCGACTAGTGATACGTATTCATGAAGAATGAAAAAATATAACAAACAAATATTCACTAGATAATTAGATAGCTAACTGAGTCTACGTATTTTATATTGCAAATTAAAAATAATGCAAAATAAATGCTAAATAGTTAAATAATAAAAAATTAATTAATAATAAATAATTGTTATAAGATTTGATATAATTTATATCAAGATGAATTATAAACTGAAATTAAAGATAAAAATCAATTGTTATGAATTGACTAACAGATAACAAACTATGTATCAGAATAAGGATTAGAGGTCATCAGGAGGAACTGCTATTTTATCAGGTTTAGGCCCCTGTCACTCTATTCAACATAGCAGAGGGGTCGAATACATGCAAATGATGCATTTCCTTTGATAAAACTATCTAGTATCTTATTCTAATACAAAGTATATTATTTTTAATCCATCCATAAAAATTTGCCACTTACGAGTTTAAATTTGTTCTTTATATTATTGTGTTGATTTATATAGTTTACTATTTTCTGCTTGATGTTATTTCTATAGTAACCTAGTTTAAAATATGTATCTATTAAATTATTTAAATGATTTTGAAGCCAAAATCATTGCATATTGTAGCAATTCTTAAAATTTCATTATTTAATGTATTATATTTTATATTATATGGTATGCATGAATGCTCATGCAAAAATATGTTTTTTGTAAATTTAAATATGTCATCTTTACGATATAAATTAATTGTAGTTTTAGTTAATGTTAATTTTATGTTCATATCTAGATATACACCTTCTATATTATCAATATTGGCTTTGTTAAGAATAAGGCATTCTGGATAAATTTGTTCACTAATTGAATAAAAATTATTACAATTAAATGCACATATATCATCAATGTATCGAAACATATATTTTATATATTTATATAGTTTAGATTTTTTTAAACAGTTATGAACAAATTCATATTCTATAAATCTTAAAAGCAAGTGAGCTGTAATTGGGCTACGGTTACCTTCCATTGGAACACCTTTTACTCGTCTAAATATAGATGTCCCTACTTTTAAAAATTTTTGATTTATCAAAATATCTAAGGATTCTATAAATTAAATTTTACCCATATATTTATTTTTACTTGATGGTTTAATTTTTGTTAGATTGGCGTGATAGTTATTGACACATATATAAGTGAGTTCTGTATGCATATCTTTATTAATTTTATCTTTCCTTTTATAATTGTTTGTTATTTTCATTTTATTTTTAATTTTATCAAATATATAATCCAAATGTTTATCTTAGATATATTCGAGCTTTCACTATTAATCAGCTTGCCAAAGTAAGCATTTAAGTTAATATATTACGAATTGAAAATTTTATTTTTGTCGTTGTGTTTATTTAATCTATATTTATACCATTTTGATAGCAGCTTTCTTAATTCACAATTTTCAATTAATTCTAGATAATGGGTACCAATATGTTTATTTATTTTATCACAACTTAGACTTTAACAATTGCATTCTGTTCCAATTATGTTTCTAATATTATCGTTACATATTGATTAAACCTTATAGAGAATTGTTATATCAGTTTTTTATAATTTTTATTTATATATTTATAATATTAAAAATTAAAATTTTAAATAAAAATCAATTTGTATGAATTGACTTAACATTGCAGTAATATCGATTATCTAGTATCTTATTATATTATTTATTATCTATTGTTTAAATTTATTCTTAATAATATTTTGTTAATTTAAATATATTACAATTTTCTTATATTATTTATTTTTCTTCAATTAAATTTTTCATTAATAATATTTTGTTGATTTAATTTTACTTTGTTCTGTTTGATTTTGTTTTGTAGT